>JAODAL010004917.1:42500-150060 GCA_025379985.1 Phyllomedusa bahiana | reverse complement strand
CACGTAGGGGTTTGGAAAATTTACAGCTGAAAGGTTGTGACATGGTGTCTACCATTTAGGGTCACTGTATGGAGGAAATTTAAACAGTCTCAAGCCTGTGACAGGGTGTCTACCCTTTGGTCACGTAGGAGGTAATATACTTTTCACAACCTGTGTCATGGTGCCTACCACTATTGGTCACTTAGGAGGTAAATGTTTGTTTTGGGGCCCAGGTTTTCCCCTAGTTTACGCCCTGCAAAAACCCCCATCTCTTCAGGACCCTAAAACCCACAATAACCTAGCAGCCACTTGCACCCCACCTTCTGTCCTTCCCTTCCTTGTAAAAATTTAAACCTTCGCGGCGGGGCCCCTCTCTCCTTCTGTGCCATTTTGAAGTCATTCATTGTCCCCAAATGTACTGTTTGGATATGATTAACCCCACCACCCCCTTAATTACGGGTTCCGGAACAATACACTTTAAAAAAAATTAAAAAATTTAAAAAAAAATAAAATGGAAACATAAACTCGCCGCCTCCAAAGAAGGACGGCCAACCCTCGGCGGAAAGGTATCTCACGGATTTTGGGACCAGCACGGATAAAGTATTGATGGATTTCCCATAAAAGGCACCATGATCACGGGGGCCACTAGCTTCACTGCGTGGAAATTGGGGAGGCCATCAAAACCAAGAATTGGCATGTCACCAAAGGTGCCCCCCTTCTGCAAGACCATGAACCATTTACAACCACATGTTCCCAATGGAACTCCTTTTCTTTTAATTCTCCCGTCCCCCTTTTTCACCGCCTTGCACCATCGATTCCACCTCTTTCCAAAAATTTAAGGATTTCGAAGGACGAGCATTTTCCAGATGATGAGACTCAGATTTCCGAACAAACTGGGCGACCGGGAGTCTACAAGCGGGGGTCACGAGATGGGAGAAGTGAGTGTCCCCGGGGGCCCTCTGAGAGAAGGATAATGATGTCCAAGTGTCATTTCTCCCCGTCCACAGGAATGGGGGCAGGGGGGAAACTTTTTTGAACGCCCTCGTCGATGTGAACCTGCTGGAGACTTTTGGCAGCTATGACCACAAGCTTACCTATGTGTTGCTGCACTAACAATGTGTTTTTGCTGCCTTAAGGAACTATTATTACAGCCCCGTGGGTTTAAAAGTTTTTGCACTTTTGAAACAAAATTCTTTTACTTTAGGAAGTTGGGTGATTTGGTTTGGATGGGGTTTTTGGGCTCCTGGTTTTGGATGGGGTCGGGCCTCTGGTTTTGGGTGGGGGGTTTGGGGCCCCTGGTTTTTTATGGGGTTGGGCCCCCTGTTTTGGGTGGGGTTCGGGGCCCCCGGTTTGGATGGGGGCGGGGCCCCCCGGTTTGGATGGGGTCGGGGCCCTGGTTGGAGGGGGGCGGGGCCCCTGGTTTTTGTTTGAAAGGTTTTGATGCACTGGAAAAATATTGATCCCGAGGGGCACAGTCCCTGGGGCCGACCATGAAATGCACAAGCAGCCATTTTGGAAGGGGCCCCCGCACTAAAACCCCCGGGGCCCCCTTTACTCTATTGATTTATGAGGTCCCCAAAAATCAACCCGGGGGGGACAACCCTTGAATAGGGGGCCAAAGGGGCCCTCTTCTCCCCCGAGCCCCTGGGGAAAAAATTACAAGGGGTTCTCTTCACTTACAAGGATCGCTGCTTTTTATGTTTAGATCATTGCAGAAACAAATCACTGTAAATATGTGTCACATTACCAGTGTGCCGACCTGTTCTGAGATATCCCCTCTTGTATGAGGCTGCATCAGCTCCTAGGTCGATATAGCTACAGACCTGTATGATCTCTCCTGATAGGCTGCCAGCGTGGTCACACTATGCTACAGACCTGTCTATCCCTCCTGATAGACTGCCAGCACTGGTCACAATAGCTACAGACCTGTTAGATCTCCTCCTGATAGGGCATGTCAGCACTTGGTCGCTATAGTACCAGTCTGTGTGATCTCTCCTGATAGGCTGCCAGCACTGGTCACTATAGCTCCAGACCTGTCGATCTCTCTGATAGGCTGCCAGCACTGGTAACGTATAGCTACTGGACCTGTGCTGATCTCTCTGATAGGCTGCAGCACTGGTTACTATAGCTACAGACCTGTTTCGATCTCTCTGATAGGCTGTCAGCACGATTGCTATAGCTACAGACTGTTCTATATCTCTCTAATAGACTGCCAGCACTGATCATCATTGCTACAGTCCTGTTTGTCTCCTCTTGGATTATCTGCCAGCACTGGTCACTATAGCTTCAGACCTGTCCGTCTCTCCTGATAGGCTGCCAGCATGGTCACTATAGCTACAGACCTGTGTGATCTCTCCTGATTGGCTTGCCAGCACTGGTTCTATAGCTACAGACCTGTCCGATCTCTCCTGATAGGCTGTCAGCACCGATTGCTATAGCTACAGACCTGTTCTATATCTCCTAATAGACTGCCAGCACTGATCACTATAGCTACCGCCTGTATGATCTCTCTGATAGGCCCCTGCACCTGGTCTTTTATAGCTACAGACCAGTGTGATCCTCTCTGATAGGCTGCCAGCACTGGTCCACTATAGCTACAGACTGTGTGATCTCTCTGATAGGCTGTGCCTGCAATGGTCACTATAGATACAGACCTTTTCGATTGTGATCTCTCTGGATAGGCTGCCTGCAATGGTCATATAGCTACAGATTGGGTGTGAGGTCTCCTGTTAGGCTGCCAGCTCTGGTTCACTATGGCTACAGGACCTGGTGTGATGTCTCCTGTTAGGCTGCCGCACTGGTCACTATAGCTACAGACCTGTGTGATCTCTCCTGATAGGCTGCCAGCACTGGTCACTATAGCAACAGACCTGTCCGATCTCTCCTGATAGGATGTCAGGGCTGGTTGCTATAGCTACAGACCTGTGTGATCTCTCCTGATAGGCTGCCAGCACCGATTGCTATAGCTACAGACCTGTTCTATATCTCCTAATAGACTGCCAGCACTGATCACTATAGCTACAGACCTGTGTGATCTCTCCTGTATCTGCCAGGCACTGGTCTTTTAGATACAGACCTGTGTGATCTTCTCCTGATAGGCTGCCAGCACTGGTCCTATAGGCTTTAGATTGTGTGATCTCTCCTGATAGGCTGCCAAGCACTGCTCACTTTAGCTAAGTACCTGTGTGATCTCTCCTGATAGGCTGCCAGCATGGTCACTATAGCAACAGGACCTGTCGATCTCTCCTGATTAGGATGTAGGGCTGGTTGCTATAGCTACAGACCTGTGTGATCTCTCCTGATAGGCTGCAGCACTGCTCATATAGCTACAGACCTGTGTGATTCTCTCCTGGGGGCTGCCAGCACTGGTTCACTATTGCAACAGACCTGTACGATCTCTCCTGATAGGGCTGTCTTGGCTGTTGCTATGCTACAGACTGTAGTGTCTCTCTCCTGATAGGCTGCCAGCACCGATTGCTAATAGCTACAGGACCTGTTCTATCTCTCCTGATAGAACTGCCAGCCACTGATCACTATAGCTACAGACCTGTCTTTCTCTCCTGATAGGCTGCCAGCACTGGTCATATAGCTACAGACGTGTGGTGATCTCTCCTGAAGGCTGTCAGCACTGGTCAATATAGCTTCAGGACCTGTGTGATCTCTCTGATTGGCTGCATCACTGGTCACTATTAGCAAACAGACCTGTAGATCTCTCCTGATAGGCTGTCAGGGCTGGTTGCTATAGCTACCACGTCCTGGGTGATCTCTCCTGATAGGCTGCAGCACCGATTGCTATAGCTACAGACCTGTTCGGTCTCTCTTGATAGGCTGCCAGTGCTGGTTACTATAGCAACAGACCTGTTCGATTTCTCCTGATAGGCTGCCAGCGCTGGTCGCTATAGCTACAGACCTAATTTGATCTCTCCTGATAGGCTGCCAGCCAACTGGTTGTATAGCTAGACCTGTTTGATCTCTCCTGACTAGTCTGCAAGCTGGTCACTATAGCTACAGACCTTGTGTGATCTCTCCTGATAGGCTGCCAGTGTTGGTGCTATAGTTTACAGACTGTTCTATCTCTCTGATGGCTGCCAGCATTGGTCACTATAGCTCAGACCTCAGTTATCTCTCCCGATAGGCTGCCCGCTGTGGTCAATATATTACAGACCTGTGTGATCTCTCCTGAAAGGCTGCCAGCACTGGTCACTATACTACAGGACCTGTGTGATTCTCTCCTGATAGGCTGCCAGCGCTGGTCACTATAGCTTCCAGACCTGTTCTATCTCTCCTGACAGGATGCCAGCGCTGGTCACTTAGCTACAGACCTGTTCCATCTCACCTGACAGGCTGCCAGCGATAGTCACTTGGCTAAGGACCTGTTGTGATCTCTCCAGATAGGCTGCAGCCATGGTTGCTTATGCTACAGACCTGTGTGATCTCTCCTGGTAGGCTGCTAGCACTGGTTGCTATAGTACAGGCCGGTTTGATCTGTCATGAGTAGGGCTCCAAGCAATGGTCACTATTAGCTACCTGGACCTGTGTGATCTCTCCTGATAGGCTGCAGCGCTGCGTACAACTATGGCACAGACCTGTGTGATCTTCCTGACTGGCTGACAGCGCTGGGTCATCTATAGCTACAGACCTGTGTGATCTCTCTGATAGGCTGCCAGCACTGGTCATATAGCTACAGACCTGAGTGATTCTCCTAATAGGCTGCATCAGCTCCTCTGGTCTCTATAGCTACCGACCTGTTTGATCTCTCCTGATAGGCTTCCCAACACTGGTTGCTATAGCTACAGAACAGTTCATTTCTCTGATTGGACCAGCATCTGGTCACTATTTGTAGAAGACCTAATCTATCTCTTCTGATAGGCTGCCAGCACTGGTCACTATAGCTACAGACCTAATCTATCTCTCCTGATAGGCTGCCAGCGTTGGTCGCTATAGTTACGGACCTGTTCTATCTCTCCTGACAGGCTGCCAGCACTGGTACTATAGCTACAGACCTGTGTGAATCTCTCCTGATAGGATGCCAGCATTATGGTCACTATAGTTACAGACCTGTTTCAATCTCACCTGGTAGGCTGCCGCCATGGTACTTTAGCTACAGTCCTGTGTGATCTCTCCTGATTGACTTGCACAGCTTGGTCACTATAGCTTCAGAATTGTGTGATCTCTCCTGATAGCTGCCAGCAATGGTCTCTAATAGCTACAGACCTAATTTATTCTCTCCCATTAGGCTGCTGCTGTGGTCAATATATCTTCAGACCATGTGTGATACTTCTCCTGATAGGCTGCGCACTGGTTGCTATAGCTACAGACCTGTGTGATCTCTCCTGATAGGCTGCTAGCGCTGGTTGCTATAGCTACAGACCTGTGTGCTCTGTCCTGATAGCCTCCCAGCACTGGTCACTATAGCTACAGACCTGTGTGATCTCTCCTGATAGGCTGCCAGCATGGTCCATATAGCTACAGACCTGTGTTCTATGTTCCTGACAGGCTGCCTCGCTGGTCACTATGGCTTACAGACCTTGTGTGATCTCTACGATAGGTGCCAGCCAATGGTCACTTTAGCTACTGAACTGTTCTATCTCTCCTGATAGGCTGCCAGTTGCTGGTCGCTATAGCTATAGACAGGTGTACCTAGGCAGGTCGTTACAGCAGGCAGGCTCGGATGCCTCCAGAGGGTAATAGTGAAAAAACCCCGCGTGGGCCACCTGGCTGAGTATGTTGCAAACAGTGTAGGGTATATGTTCACATGGCTTATTTTGGGAGTACCCGCCGATCAGCGCGACTCCCAACACCCGGCGTAATTGCGGGGCGTACTGTACTCTCTGCAATTACGCCGTGTGAACATACCCTAAAAATTAATTTTAAAAAATTGTAAAAAAAACTCTGTCGCCCATAGCAACTGATCCCAGCTGGTTGCCATGGGCAACAACTTTTTCTTTGTCCTAGTTTCTTGCCTTTGAATGTTATTATACACAAGTACAGAGCGCCATAAAGCGGGGTCACTACGACCAAGTGATGTTGTTGTCCCCAAATCTATGACATCTGCATTTTTTTCCTTTGCGTTGACATTGGTAGATATTCTGGTATTTCGAGT
This sequence comes from Phyllomedusa bahiana, assembly GCA_025379985.1. Taxonomy (NCBI): domain Eukaryota; kingdom Metazoa; phylum Chordata; class Amphibia; order Anura; family Hylidae; genus Phyllomedusa; species Phyllomedusa bahiana. The sequence goes on along the minus strand of JAODAL010004917.1, from coordinate 143,978 downwards.
GACACCGCGAGAGACGCTGGGGCTTGTAGTTCTACAATAGTTAAAAGCGGGCTCATTTGGTCTTGCCCAGAACAAATTTTCCCGGGAAATGCCCAGTCTTAGCGACCCCTGAAGCCGGGGTTTTCCGTCAAATGAATTTAAAAAAAGCTCCGCCCATGTTTTGGGAACGAAAAAAACTAAACTGTTCCCACTGAGCCAATCACCTTTTAGCTTTATCCGTCGCCACGGCAACAGGTCTTCTCTATTTGGTTGGCGGGGGCCCCAATCGGGTTTATGGGTCAGCAAAAGGGAAACTAAAGGGCAATTGGTCCGAATTTACGGGTTTGAGGCGGGGCTGGGATAGACGCGGGAGAAATTTTAGCGGGGGGGTGCGGAGGGCCTGCAGCCAAAAAGAGAGCGGGGCGGAAATCCCCTGGGGGCCATGGGGGGGGAGCGGGTGTTGCAATAGTTTTGTTAAAAATTTAAACGGGGTTTGGAGGGGGAGCTGGGGGAAATTAGTTTGTTTAAAATCTACAGGATGGAGGGGGAGCTGGGTGCAATAGTTTGTTATAATCTACAGGATGGAGGGGGAGCTGGGTGCAATAGTTTGTTTTTTTTAAAATTTTCAGGATGGAGGGGAGGGGGTGAAAATTTTTGGTTATAATTTTAACAGGAGGGAAGGGGGGGGGGGGGTTTGAAATTGTTTTTTAAAATCTCAGATGGAGGGGGGGGCCGGGGGTGCAATAGTTTGTTATAATCTACAGGATGGAGGGGGAGCTGGGTGCAATAGTTTGTTATAATCTACAGGATGGAGGGGGACGGGGGTTGCAATGGGTTTGTTAAAATTTTAAAAGGATGGAGGGGGAGCCTGGGTGCAATAGTTTTAAAAAATCTACGGGATGGAGGGGGGGGTTTGGGTTTTGCAAAAAAGTTTTTTTTAAAATTTCTACAGGATGGAGGGGGAGCGGGGTGAAATTTTTGTTTTTTGTTTTTTAATCTCCCGGATGGAGGGGGACGGGGTGCAATATTTTTGTTATAATCACGGGATGGGGGGGGAGCGGGGTGCAATAGTTTTTTAAATTAAATTTAAACAGGATGGGGGGGGAGCGGGGTTTGCAATATTTTGTTATAATTTTACAGGAGGGAGGGGAGCTGGGTGAAATTAGTTTTTTTATAATCTACAGGAGGGGGGGAGCCTGGGTGCAATAGTTTTTTTTAAAAATCTACAGGATGGAGGGGGGAGCTGGGTGCAATAGCGGGTTATAATCTACAGGAGGGGGGGGAAGCGGGGGTGCAATAGGGGGGTTATAATCAAAGGGAGGGGGGGGAGTTTGGGGGCAAAGGGGGTTTTTTAATTTTACGGGTTGGGGGGGAAAAGGTTGGGTGCAATAGCGGGTTAAAAATCTAAAGGATGGAGGGGGAGTTTGGGGTGCAAAAAGTTTGTTAAAAATCTAAAAGGATGGAGGGGGGAGCTGGGGGGAAAAAGCGGGTTAAAATTCTACGGGAAATGGAGGGGGGAGCTGGGTGCAATAGCGGGTTATAATCTACAGGATGGAGGGGGGGAGCTGGGGTTGAAATTTGGGGTTTAAAACTACAGGATGGGAGGGGGGAGCTGGGTGAAAATAGCGGGTTATAATCTACGGATGGAGGGGGACTGGGGGGGAAAATAGGGGGTTTTAAATCTACAGGATGGGGGGGGAGCTGGGGGGGGCCAATGGGGTTATAATTACAGGATGGGGGGGGAAAGCTGGGGGGAAAATAGTTTGTTAAAAATAACAGGAGGGAAGGGGGAGCGGGTGCAATAGGGGTTATAATTACGGGAGGGGGGGGAAAGCTGGTGAAAATAGGGGGGTTATAATCTAAAAGGATGGAGGGTAAGCGGGGTGCAATAGTTTGTTATAATTACAGGAGGGGGGGGGAGTTTGGGTGCATAGGGGTTTAATCTACAGGATGGGGGGGGAGGGGGTGCAAAAAGCGGGTTTTTAAACAAACGGGAATGGAGGGGGGAGCGGGGTGTAATAGGGGGTTTTTTAATTACAGGAGGGGGGGGAAAGCGGGGTGCAAAAAAAGGGGGTTTAAAATAATTACGGGTTTGGAGGGGGGAGCTGGGGTGCAATAGCGGGTTGTTTTTAACCCCTAGGAGGGGGGGGGGAGTTTGGGTGGAATAGCGGGTTTAAAATCTACAGGATAAAATATTTTTGTTAAAATTTAAACGGAGGGGGGGGACTGGGTGCAAAGTTTGTTTTTAATCTACAGGAGGGGGGGGGGAAGTGGGTGCAAAAGGGGTTTTTAAAAAACAAAGGGAAAGGAGGGGGAGCTGGGTGCTTTTAGGGGGTTTTTATAATTCCCGGGATGGGGGGGGGAGTGGGTCCCAATTTTACCCGGGTTTTTAAATTTTTTCTACAGGATGGGGGGGGGGAGTGGGGGGTTTAGCGGGTTAAAAATCTAAAGGATGGGGGGGGGGAGTGGTGGAAAAGCGGGGTTAGAAACTACGGATGGGGGGGGAGGGGGGCGGGTGGAATACGGGGTTAAAAATCTAAAAAGGATGGGGGGGGTTGGGAGTTTGGGGGGAATAGCGGGTTAGAATCTACAGGATGGGGGGGGAAAAGCTGGGGGGAAATGGGGGTTTTAAAAATTTCAAAAGGGAAAGGAGGGGGGGGAGCTGGGGGGAAATTAGGGGGTTTTTAAAATTACGGGAAAGGGGAAGGGGGGGGAGGGGGTTGGAATAGGGGGGGTTAGAAATCTACGGGAAGGGGAGGGGGGGTGGGTGGAAATAGGGGTTTAAAAGAATTTTCAGGTTTGGGGGGGGGAGCTGGGGTTGGAATAGGGGGTTAGAATCTACAGGAGGGGGGGGGGGAGCGGGGTGGTTTTCCCCGGGTTAAAAATCTAAAAGGGAGGGGAGGGGGGAAAGGGGGTGGAATGGGCGGGGTTAGAATTTTTAAGGAGGGAGGGGGGGAGCTGGGTGGGAATAGGGGGTTTAGAATCTACAGGATGGGGGGGGGAGGGGGTTTTGGAAATAGGGGGTTTAAAATTAAAAGGTTCGGGGGGGAAGTTTGGGTGGAAAGGGTTAAAATCTACAGGATGGAGGGGGGAAAGTGGGGGGAAAATAGGGGTTTAAAATTTTTAACAGGGGGAGGGGGGGGGCGGGGTTTTGGAATAGCGGGTTAAAATTTTAACGGGAGGGGAGGGGGGGAAAGCTGGGGGGGAATAGGGGGTTATAATCTACAGGTTTGGAGGGGGGGGTTTGGGTGGAATAGGGGGTTAAAAACCTACCAGGTTGGGGGGGGGTTTAGCTGGGGGAAATAGCGGGTTAAAATCTTCGGGAGGGAAAAGGGGGGAGTTTTGGGGGAAAATAGCGGGTTAAATCACAAAGGGAGGAGGGGGAGCTGGGTGGAATAGCGGGTTAGAATCTACAGGATGGAGGGGGAGCTGGGAATAGCGGGTTAGAATCTACAGGAGGGAGGGGGGAGGTGGGTGGAATAGCGGGTTAGAATCTACAGGAGGGAGGGGGGGGGGGGGGGGAAAATTAGGGGGTTTTAAAAAATCAACGGGGATGGAGGGGGGAAAGGGGGGGGGAATAGGGGGGTTAAACTACGGGGATGGAGGGGGGAGCTGGGTGGAATAGGGGGGTTTAAAGAATCTAAAAGGATGGAGGGGGGGGTTTGGGTGGAATAGGGGGGTTTAAAGAAATTACAGGTTTGGAGGGGGGAGTGGGTGAATAGGGGTTGAACTACGGGAATGGAGGGGGGCGGGTGGAATTAGGGGGTTAAAATTTAAAAACGGGGTTTGGAAAGGGGAGCTGGGTGGAAAAAGCGGGTTGAATCAAAAGGTGGAGGGGGGAGGGGGTGGTATGGGGGTTTGGGAATCTACAGGATGGAGGGGGGGGCGGGGTGGAATAGGGGGTTTTAAGAATTTTACGGGGATGGAGGGGGGAAACCTGGGGGGAAATGGGCGGGTTAGAATCTACAGGATGGAGGGGGGAGCTGGGTGGAATAGCGGGTTAGAATCTACAGGATGGAGGGGGGAGCTGGGTGGAATAGCGGGTTAGAATCTACAGGATGGAGGGGGGAGCTGGGTGGAATGGGGTTAAAATTACAGGTTTGGAGGGGGGAGTTTGGGTTTGGAAATACCGGGTTAGAATCTAAAAGGATGGAGGGGGGGGGGGGCCTGTGTGGAATAGGGGGTTGGGAATTACGGAGGGGGGGGGGACCCGGGGTGGAATAGGGGGTTAAAATTTTACAAAAATGGGGGGGGGGAGCTGTGTGTAATAGCGGCTTTTAATCAAACAGGATGGGGGGGAGTGTGTTTAATGGGCGGCTTTAAATTACGGATGGGGGGGAAAGCTGTGTGTAATAGGGGGTTAAAAAACCCTACAGGATGGAGGGGGACGGGGTGGAATGGGGGTTTAAAATTACAGGATGGGGGGGGAGCGAAAAATAGGGGGTTAGAATCTACGGGAAGGGAGGGGGAAAGTTTGTAAAAACCGGGTTAGAACTACAGGATGGGGGGGGGAGCTGGGTGAAATAGTTGGTTATAATTACAGGAGGGAGGGGGAGCTGTAAAAGGGGCTTAAAAACTACGGATGGAGGGGGAGCTGTATGCCGACTTATAATCTACGGATGGAAAGGGGAGCGGGTAAAAGTGGGGTTTTAATCAACGGATGGAGGGGGGACCCTGTTGAAAAACCCGGTTTTATAATCTAAAGGATGGGGGGGAGCTTGTGTAATAGGGGGGTTATAATACACGGGGAAGGGGGGGGGTGTGGAATAGGGGTTTTAAAAAATCTACAGGATGGGGGGGAGCTGTTTGAAATAGCGGGTTATAAATCTACAGAATGGAGGGGGGGGGCTGGTGGAATGGGGTTTTTAAAAAATCTACGGGAAAGGGGGGGGAAAGCGTAATAGCGGTTAAAATTTTACGGGATGGAGGGGGAGCTGTAAGCGAAAAAATAATCAAACGGGATGGGGGGGAGCTGTAATAGCGGGTTATAAACAAACAAGGTTGGGGGGGGGAGCGTAAAAGCGGGTTAAAAAAACCGGAGGGGGGGGAAAGCTTTTTAAATATGGGTTATTTTAAAGAAGGGGAAAAATTTTCCCAAAAAAAAATTGGGTTTTAGCTCCCCTTCGCCGTTTTTCCCCTAAACAAAAAAAAAATTTGGCCCGGGAATTACTTGGGCCCGAATCGCGGTTAAAAAAAACAGCAAATTTCCAGGCTGCACAGACCGCGGGTGTTTAAAGAACTTTGTTCCATGCTTAAATATGCAGGGGGAGCTTGGTTTGGTCTTCTTTACAATGTTGTTTTTTTTAGTATGAAAACGCACAAGACTGCCGCCGCTTTTTAAAAATCGTTCAATAAAATTCCCTGGGCATTTAAAAGGGGGGCAAATCTGACCAAAAAATGAAGGGGGAATGAAACCCCTGATAAAGTTTTGCCAGCGACGGGCTGGAAAAAAACAACCCTGAGACCCTCGGGTTGGGAAACTTATGACAGAGTGTGGAGGTGACGGCGGCGGGCCACAGCAATGAGGGGTAAACCCAGGGGCAAAATTTACATTCTGGAGGTGGCAAAAAACAGGACAAACCCAAAGATTGGCAAAATGACAGTGTGGAGGTTACAAAAGCAGCAGCATGAGGTCAGGACAGTGGCACAATGACTTTCTGGGTTAGGCAAAAACAGTAGTAGGCCCACGGGAGAGGGGGAAGGTGAAGGCAGCAGCAGCATAGGTCAGACAGGGGCACAATGACAGTGGGGAGGGGGGTGGCAATACCAGCCCCAGGTAAAATGGTTGGTGGCAGATGGGGGAAACTGGCAGCAGATATTTTGGCATCGGGCGGGTGGTGGCATCAAATAGGGTGAGGGGGGTTTTTTAACCCAACTCATTTCCACAGATTGGGTGGCGTCATGGCTGATGTAATCTGAGCCTAAGCATTGGTGTTTTGGAAATCCTGGCCGATCCCCCTGATTTATCTTTCAAAGGTCAGGTTTCCACATTTCCTGTGGAAAAAGGGGTTCTCCTTTAGGAAACCAGGCCCCCGACGCACGAACACCCCTCTGATCCACACTACTGGGCCGGGGAGGAAGCTTCTCCACTGCAAACTCTCAAGTTGCGGCCACACATCCAGTTTTGGGTGCCCATTTCCAGCGGAATCTTCTAACGGGGGGGGCCCAAGAGTGCTGTCCAAGTAGGCCCCCCACCTTTTTGGTTCGGGGACTGCTCCAGGTCCGCTGCGCTGGCGACTCCCCTCCTCACTATGGGGGTTAAAGGAAGCGCTCATCATTGACTCCCAGAGTAGGTGCTGTTTGATGGAGCTGGTACTGCTCCAAACCCCCCCCCCCCCCCCACCAACGGGACCCACCCCCCCCCCCCCCCCCCCAACCCATCCGCCCCCGGAAAGTAGTACGTGAGCGCGGGGGAAACCCCCCCCCCCTTTCAACCTGCAAGGGGGGAAAGATCCCGCACATAGGCGGGGGCCAAATTTCCCAAAAAAGGGGGTTTTCCCTATAGAAATTTTAATTTGTCCTCCCTCCCCAATAGCGGGGAAAAAGGGCTCCCTTTTTGGACCGGTGGCGAGGGCCCAATAGGGGGGAGACCCAAAAAGTAAACCCTTTTCCGGATGCTGACTAATCGGCTGTCACTAGCCAGGAAAAATCGGCATGCTGGGGGCCATTTTGCCCCAAGTGATTTCCGAGGGGCCCCCCCTGCCTCCATCCCACTGTATACTGCCACGGTGTTTGGGGGTCATCGGCCTCATCTTCCTCATCTCCATCAAACCTCCTCCAGCTGCTCCTCCTCCCCCAAATTTCATCCCCCCCGGGACCATGGGGCCCGCGAGAGGGAATCCCATTCTCCAGTCCCCCCCCCCAGACAGTTTTTTCCACATCTTTTCCCGGGGACATAAAAGCTTTGGGAATGACTTTAAATTCACCCGTACCCCTGGCGACTAAAAAAATAAGGGTGGCCTCCTCGAATTGCCTCAACAAACGGCAGGTGTCACGCATGAGCTGCCACTGGCTGACATCAAAGTTACACAGGGAGTACTTCTGTCGCCTGGATCATCAAAAAATCGTTAATGCCTTTCTCTGTTCATACAGTGGGGTCCAACATGTCAGCTGGAATTCCAACGGTGAAAACATTGCATATCAGAGAGTTGGGGAGGCCGTTCTGCCACTGCAATTTGAGGAGGGTGTTCCTTGGCTTTGTAGAATGGATGAAGTGCATGCACAGTTTCCTGGCCATTTTCAGAAGTTTCGGGTTGAAGACTTCTGTAACCTTTCCCCAACCTGATTGAACATGTGCGCCATGCAGGGCGCATGGACCATCCCTCCTCGTTGGCAGCACGGACACCATGAATTGCCCATTGTCCCGTCACCATGGTTCCGATTGCAGTTGGTGCGGAGAAACCACACATCGATTCTTGCTGAAATGCGCGGAGCAGTTTCCTCCCCTGTGTGACTCGTTTCGCCGAGGCAAGCCAGGTGTAGAACGCATGACACCGCTGTGCCCTACACATGTGTGAAATGATGGAGCAGTACTTGTGGAGGCTGAGATGGTGGTGTAGGAGGAGGTGGACATTGGAGCAACAGCAGCAGTTTGACAACGTGGAGGAGAAAGCGGCATCTCCTGTCCAAGTTGTTGGTGTGCCTGGGCTGGAAGCACATTCACCCAGTGGGCCGTAAAGGACATGTACTGGCCCGACCGTAGTTACAGCTCCAAAACTCCGCGCTTGCCGTGCACCTTGAACAAACCGATAAGCTCAAGGGCTGGCCCACCTTCTGTTCTACATATTTATGAAGTCTGGTACTGCCTTTTTGGAAAAGAAATTTACGGTTTGGGAACTCTCCACCTCGGCTCGGCACAAGCCATTAGTTTTTCTGAACGGTGCAGAGTCCACCTTTTGGAAAGGGAGGGACTGCAGTACCAACAATTTGACAGGACACAGTCAGCTGCTGCACCTTGGGATGGTTGGCGCATACTGTTGTCTTTTTTGCATCGCCTGCTAACGACGCTGGCCCCCATGGTAGCGGGGAGCGGGAGCACGGGCCCGGGGAGATGATGGAAAAGAAAACAGCTCCCTTCGCAGAGGGGGACCTTGAGGCGCAAGGCATGCGTCCCACGGGGCGCGCTGTTGCGGGTGACAGGAGGACCCCACATTGAGCCACATTTCTCCCAGGCCACCGGGGGTACGCTCTGTGTTGACGCAGGCCGTGGGGCCAACTTTTGGCTCCCGGGCCACCTTCACCCCCCCCAGTTTCTACAAAAACCCATAACGCTCCTCCGGGTTTTGGCAAAAAAAACCCACACCGCCGAGAAACGGATTTTACCGCCAACGCTCCCACTGATACACTGCGCCGCTGCCTCCTGGGGCCCCTGGCTGAAAACTTTCTGACCACGAAGGGGGTTTTTTACCCCGGGGCCGCGGGCCCTGACCGCACACTGCTGCTACCCGCTGACCAGCCACACAATTTGACTTGCTGGCTGCGCCGCTGCTGACGCGCAACTACGCCCTCTTCTCCTGACATATAAAAGCCCTTTTGCCTCACCCGGCTCCCAAGTGCGGTCCTACATCACATCATAAATTTTTTGGGTTTTCATCGTCACTGCTGTCCTCATCACCGGGGCTTGTATGCAGAGGCCCGCCTTCTCAAAGTGACCTCCCATCCACTCCCACATCTATACTTGCCACCAGAACGGGATATTGGCCCCATTTCTTCCCCGCCAAATACTGCTGACTGCCCTCTCAAATTGTTCATCCCCGCTATATTGGGCGCTGACCAAACCACATAGTAGAAACTCTGGCGGGGAACCGGATAGACAGAGGCGGGTTGAGGGCGGGGAGGGCCGCTAACCCCCTCCCGGGCCCTGTCTAAGGTTTGTCCGACGTTCCCCCCGACTCTTTGGGTGGGGTTGTCAGATGTCATCGGGGAAAGGGATGCCTAGTCAACCAATCAAGAACCCTTTTTTTGCTAGTCAGCACACGGCCGCAGTTAAGCGGCATTGTGCCTCACCGAGTGACCCCCCGTGCGACGTCCCCTTGCTGGCTGCGACCCGGGGGCCCCTTAAATTTTGTCCTCGCCACTTTCGGGGAAGAGCCTCCACCTCCTGTCTGAAAACGTTTGTTCTAAAATGACAAACAGTTTTGATAGATATCTGTGATGATAAAAACACACCCTGTAATTTACTCCAAATAACCCAGTAAAAAGCTGGGGAACCCTTTTATAAAATTGCGCTCTACAAATGGGCAGGAAAAATTGACTTGTATGTGCCGTTTAAAAACTCTGTATTTTACTAAATGTAAAAGCACAAACAGGCTTAATTAACCTTCGGATATGAATTATGCTACAGAATTTCATCTGTGGCGGTAAAAAAAGTTTTTTACTGAGTACAACTGCAGAAAAATACTTAGTTAACCCTTGGATGTAAATTGCGCAAAAGAATTGAGCAGCCACAAACTACCAGCTTTGTAGCGTGTTACAATGGTGTGTTTTTTACGCTACACAACAAGAGAAAAAATTGTAATTAACCTTCGCTTGTGAATTATGCTACAGGAGAAATGCATTTTTTGGCGGTGAAAGACGGTTTATTTTAGTCACCACAGCAGCAGAACAACGCTTAATTAACCCCTGGATGTAAATTGTGCAAAAGAATTGAGCAGCCAAAAATTAAGTGGTATTTGTATTGTAAAAACGCTGTTTCTTTAAATAAATACAACAGGAACAGGCTTCAATGTGCTGTGAGCAGATAGCCTTAAAATGTATATGCAGCTGCACTGGACACACACTGGACTTCAGATCCAATACCCCACAAAATCTTGAAATAGAACGTTAAGAGAAGCAGTCTCAGAGACAAGCTGGACCCCCCCCAAAAATCGTGTAAAAAACGTTTTCAGAAAGAGCTATTACAAGCGGGGCGCGGCACACCTTTTTCCCTAAACAGTACAGTGGGGCGTATGAGCTCCCACATCGCCCCCGGGACTAATATATGCGGTGACGTCACAGAATCACGCCGTCTCGGCTTCTCTGCACATGTCAGCAGGTATCCTTTTTCTTCCCCCAGAGTGTTTTTCCCCCCTTAACACCATGTGCTCGCACCATTTTATCAATCAAAAGCACACTTCTTCACCCAATCCCCCAAACTTGTTCGTTAAAAAAACCCAAATTTTTTCCCTAAAAATTCTAAATGAATTCCCTTTTTAGAATAAATTTTCGCCTTTTCCAAATTATAATTACAGAAGGGGGGGGGGCGGTGTGGAATAGCAGTTTAAATGTACGGATGGAGGGGGAGCTGTGGAAAATAACTGTTAAATTCGGGGAGGGGGGAGTTTTTAGTAGGGGGTTATAATCTACAGGATGGAGGTAGGGCGTGTGGCTAGTGGGTTAAATCCGGATGAAGGGGGGAGCTAGGTAATAGGGGGTTTTTAATCTACAGGATGGGGGGGGAGCTGTGTGGAATAAGGGTTATAACTACAGGATGGAGGGGAGCGTAAACGGGTTAAATTACGGGATTTGGGGGGTCGCCCCCTTATTTGGGGTGTTGTACGTTTTTGGCGCCCCAGGGTTACACAAGGTCGCCAGATACGTTCCACCGAAAACCCTGCCCCAAGGGGGCACAGGGAGAACCCAGGGGGACGAGAGAACACGCCCCCCCAACAACCCCTGAACTCGAGATTTTTTCCCCACCTGTTAAACAAAAATGTCCAGTCAAAAAGGGTTTCCCACCAGTTTTATTTTAGTTAGAAGATTTTTAGCGACTTATAACAAGGCCAGGAACCCCCTTTGGGGGTGCTATGTTTAATACCAATAAAAGCCGTGTGAGGCCATATCAAGACCCACAACTCAGATTAAAGTTTTTAGATTTATTTGCCTTTGGGGCACACTAGACAAATCATACAAAAGGATAATATACAGGTAAAGAGGCAAATAAAAAGAGGTTACAGACAAAGGCGTAAAAAATTGCCCAGTTACCCGTGGTTGGCTTGGGTTCTGGGCTCACATGGGAGGATTTTGTGGGGTTTTGTGTTGGGTGCCCTGGAAATGCTCTTTGGTACCCCATCCCCGGAGCAAGGTTTTTGCCACCCGGGTTTTCTTATATTGAATTGGACAGCCCAGGGTAGCCCCCTAATGCCCCCACACACCCCTGGGTAGTTTTATAACTCCCCCCTTTTGGCCAAGCAATTTCTGACTGAAAAACCAAAAAAAGGACCAAATGCGGAAGGGGGAATTTGGGAAAAGAACCGAGCCGGGGGGACACAAACCCGGGGGGGGACCAAAGCTACACCTGGAAGCAGACACCCCCCATCCAAAATGCTCCCTATGTCCGTTTTCGATTTCTCATTCCTCGGGCCCATCAAACAGGGATGGTGGGTATGTTGCAGGGGGTTCCAATTTTAAGAAATTTTAAATTGGGGAAAACCTCGGACCCCGATTTCTCATAAACTTTAGAATATCAAAAACGGCTAGTTGGTTTTATTCAAATCTTTGAAACTTGGGTTTGGGGCGCATGTGTTAGGGGGCTAATTAATGAATAAGGGTTTTTTGTGGGTCAACCTCTTCTTCTAGCTTCCATGGAAGGATTTTTCAAAAGTCGATGGGTGTTAATTGAGGCTTTCCGGGGGCGGGGGCCATTTGTCGATCGACTATTATGAAGTGGAGAGATGACTTTCTTAGTGAATTTATCCCCACACCCCCCCCCTTTTGAGGCGCTAGGGGCAGTACCTTCTCGTGCTCTCCCATGCGCCCGGCTGACCCCCCTCCCTTCGACAACCCATCGGCGTTGCCTTTTTCCCGGCCCTTCCCGGTGGCGAATGGTAAGTGGAAATGTTGGAGTGGTAGGGCCCCTCCACTTTTGCACCTCCCATGGTTCCGGAGGAACCAGTGTAACCAGCTCAAGGGTTTGGTCAGCCCTCCAAATGAAAAATAGCCTGAAAATAGGTAGGGCTGCGGCATTCCTTCCCCTGGGGAGAGGCCACTTTCCCTCGGCAGAAGTTTCCGGGCTCGGGTACAAACGGGATGTTCCGTTTTTGTGTCCACCTGGCTGAGCACTGCACCGAGGCCAAAAGTCAGGTGTCGGTTTGTACAATAAACTCCCGGGTGAAGTCGGCGGTTGTATACTGGGTTCGGAAAAAGGGGGCCTTGGGGCCTGGAAGCTGTCTCGCAGTCGTTTGTCCAATCAAATCGGAGGAAAACATTTCCTGGTGAGGTCCGTCAGGGGCTTTCCCAGGCTACAATGGGGAACAAACCTCCTATAATACCCAGGGTGCCCAAGAAGGACACACCTGCTTTTTGGCCCGGGTGGTGGGCCAGGATGCGATGGATCCACTTTTCCGGGCCCCTGGTTCAAGGCCCCCCCACCTACCGGGCCCCATTTGTGGACCCACTCAGCCCACCTGGCACTTTTTCCGGGTTGATGGTCAAACCTCTGGCGGGTAGTCCAAGCCCGCGTCAGGGCTGGGGTGGGTCCTCCCCGGTGAGACTGAAAATGGCGTCATCCAGGTACGCACCCTACCCTTCAATCCCCTTGGGGCAGCTGTTGACCTCCGCTGGGGGGTGGCAGGGGCATTTTCTACCGAACGGCATGACAGGGACCGTACGTCCAAACTGGGTGATAAAGGCAGAACGTTCCCTTGCCTCATGGGTCAGGGAATCTGCCAATATCCCCGGCTCAGATCCATGATGGTCAGGTACTTGGCCCCGGCCAACTGATCGAGCAGGTCATCGATGCATGGCATTGGGTCCTTCCAGGCACGTTAAAGAACAATGCCCGGAAGGGGTGGAGGGTTGCCAACAGCTGGGACCATTGGTCCTCCAGGAGCTGTCCACATATCTCCACATCCTCTATGGATCCACCCGCCCTCCGTCTCGCCTTCCTTGTGCAGGTTGCACACTGGAAGGGCACATGCCTCTCGCTCATGATGCACCTTCAGCCCTACCAGGTCGTGGTGCAGGGTGACCAGGTACGTGACTGCGTTGAGTTGCTGGTGCATGATATATGGGCCTTCCCAGGCTGCCTGAAGCTTGTCCTGTGGTACGGGGACCAGTACCCACACTTTCTGACCCACCTGGTAGGTCCTCTCACGAGCGTTCTGGTCGTACCACTGCTTCTGGCCGGCCTGGGCCTGCAACATATTCTCGTGCACTAGCTGCGTCAAGGCCTGCATTTTGTCACGGAAGCGCACAACATACTCAATGACCGACACCTCCGGGGTTGCGAAGTCTCCTTCCCAGGCCTCCTTCACCAGAGCCAGGGGCCCCGGTACATGTCGCCTATACAGGAGCTCGAAGGGAGAGAACCCCGTTGAGGCCTGTGGAACTTCCTGGTAAGCGAATAGTAGGTGTGGGAGGTACTGCTCCCAGTCGCGCCCGTGGATGTCGACCAACATCTTAAGCATCTGCTTCAGGGTGCCATTGAACTGTTCACACAGGCCATTAGTCTGTGGGTGGTATGGGCTGGCCACCAGATGTTGCATCTGAATCAGCTTACACAAGGACTCCATTAACTGCGACATGAACTGGGTCCCCCGGTCAGTGAGCATTTCCTGGGGAAAGCCCACTCGAGAGAAAATCTCCAGTAAGGCAGTGGCCACCTTGTTTCCCTCGAATGGACGACAGGGTTACGCTTCCGGGTACCGAGTGGCATAGCCCTCGTACCGTCAGTACAAAAGCGTTTCCTGGAGCTGCTGGGAATGGACAGTGGTCCAATTAAATCCACAGCCACCCTCCTGAAAGGCTCGTCTATGATGGGCAGAAGTACCAGTGGGGCTTTGGGCCTCGGCCACGCCTTCCCCACCTTCTGACTGGTGTCGCTCGAACGTCAGTAGGCAGCCACATCAGTCCCCATCTTTGGCTAGTAGAAATGTTGGGCCAGCCTTTCCTTGGTCTTGGTGATCCCTAGGTGTCCGGCCATCGGAACCTCGTGCGCAACCAGCAACAACTCCGCCCTGAACCCGGATAGGTACCACCAACCGGCGGTCCCTGGGGCCCCCGCATCGGTGAACCCGGTCGAACCATCACGTGGGACGGCCGTCCCTTTGGTCCCAGACCACCCGCGCGGTGTCTGAGTCCAAGGGTGGCTGTGCCGTCTGCTCCTTGAGAGCTTTCAGGCTGTCAGCCGCTAACACTGCCTGAAACTCAACTAGAAGTGGCCAGAATGGATGAGACTGCCACATTATCTGTCAGTTCCCTGGGACCTACTCCTGGCCCTCGCCTACCCTGGCACTTACCTGGTCCGATGGGAGGATACAGTGGGGCCCCTGAGGGGCCTCCTGGCTCTCCCACTACGCGTGACAGCGGCCACGACCGCTGCAACCGCTGGTGGGGCTCTCTTCCCCTCAGCGTCTATATATGTCGCCAGTCTGCTTGGCCTAACCTGGCCCTCCGATATCCTGTTTGTGGGGAGACCCTGCTCTTGTGGCCTTTCCTGGGAGCCCTGCCTCACCTGCATGCTCCCCCACCACAGCTGTCTGGCCTCTGGCTGTGGGGAGGCCCTGCCCTGTGGCCTTTCCTGGGAGCCCTGCCTCACCTGCATGCTCCCCCACCACAGCTGTCTGCCCCGGCTGTGGGGAGACCCTGCTCTGTGGCCTTTCCCTGGAGCCCTGCCTCACCTGCATGCTCCCCCAGCACAGCTGTCTGCCCTGGCTGTGGGGAGACCCTGCCCTGTGGCCTTTCCTGGGAGCCCTGCCTCACCTGCATGCTCCCCCACCACAGCTGTCTGGCCCCTGTCTGTGGGGAGACCCTGCTCTGTGGCCTTTCCCTGGAGCCCTGCCTCACCTGCATGCTCCCCCAGCACAGCTGTCTGCCCCCTGTTTCTCCCCTCTGATTCCGCACCAGAGGACAAGAAATCCCAGCAGGCTTTCTGGACGCATCCTGCTGCCCTATTGAAACCTGCTGACCTTATCTCCTCTCCACAGGATGGATAGGAACACACCATATATCCCAACCCCATACTCCCCTCAGCATGCATGTTAACCACATGGCCCACATTATTAACAGGGTTGGATGACACATTACATTTGGTGGGGCAGACCTTGGGGCTTCAGGGGCCTCAAAACGGGTTACCAGCCACCCCAAGTCTGTCCCTAACAAAATACTAGCTGGAATGTTCGAAGATGCACTCCCTTCCAGGCACCCCAGTCCAAATACACCTTGGCCACTGGCAGCGCCGGCACAACGCCTCCAATTCCGGAGACAGTGCGGGTCTTTCCGGGTATCATGTCCTTTGGAGACACCAGCTCATGCCGCACCACAGTCATCTCCGCACCGGTGTCCAAGAGTCCCATGGCCACAGACCGGCCTACGGTGACTGGCTGGTAGTTATCCAGGGGCCTTCCCCCACCCACAAACAAAACATTGGGGGGCCTTGGAAAAGGGGACTGAGACAGGCCCTTCTGGCGCTGGGGACATGCGGCCTTGAAATGTCCTGGCTGTTTGCAAAGGTGACAGTCAGGGTTCCCCCACAGATGTAGAAGCATGGGCTGAGGGCCCCCTGGGCTTAGGGGTAGGGACAACTGGCCCTGCGGGCATCTTACCCCCTCTCCAGCTGGTGTTCTTCGTGGCCTCCGGTGCCCGATTGTTGGCATATTCATCCGCGAGGTTTGCTGTGGCGGTGGCCACCTCCGGTTTCCGGTCACGAAGGTGCTGCTGGAGGTCCTCGGGGAAATTTCCCACAAAAACTGCTCCGTGGCGATGAGCTCCTTCAGCTGCTGGACGGTGGTGATCTTTAATCCCGAGGTCCACTGGTAGACTGCTCTCTGGTGGGCCCACATGTGGTCGGCTCAGCTGTCTGTAGGACCCCGCTGCAAACTCTGGAGCTTCTTCCTGTACATCTCAGGAGTGAGGTTGTACTGCCGGATCAACGTCTGCTTGACTTCCTCGTAGGTCAGGGTGGCATCGCTGGGCATGTCCCCGAAGCTCTGCAGAGCTTTACCTCTGAGATGATGAGTTAGAAACCGGACCCCCTGGTCCTCAGGCACGTGGTGCTGTCGACAAATGTTTTCGAATGCCAGCAAGAAGGTGTCCAGGTCTTCGCCTTTTTCCAGCATGGGAAAGTCCTCCGCCCTTAACTTTGGGACCTGGGTCTCAGGAGGCTCTTGACTGGCCGGGGTGGACTGGGCCTTTTGCAGCTGAAGCACCTGTAATTTGTGGTCACGCCGACGTTCGGCAGCTGCCGCCTCTATCCGCTAGCGACGGGCAGCTTGCAAGAGTATAACTGAGGGTGAGCTGCCCACTGCGCCATTGACCACCTGTGACTGGCTTCTTGAGGAGCCCTAGCTGGTCTCCTCCTTGCCTTCATAGTCCATAGCCTGGTCTGGGCTGAGCTCCTCCTGGCTAACTTTGCCGACTGTTTCCTCAGGGCCTACATCTTTGCCCTTGCCACGACAGCCATCCTTGCAACACTTGGTCACCTGATACAAAAACTGCAACCTGAATGCACCCAAAACCTCATATTTGCACTCTGACTTGTCTAGTGTTGAGCTAATCTTAAGACCCCAGAAGCAAAAGCCACTGCTGGTGGTCCTTGGTGTCTGTGAGAAAGGGACACGCACTCACACATACTATTGTCTTGATCCCACCGCTGTGCCACCATCTGTCAGGAAAAAGCCCGCCCTGCCAGCCCACTCAAGGGTCGACGGCCTGACTTGGGGTGTATCGTGATGTTGCGCTGCCCCCTAGGGATACACAAGGTCAACCAGATGCTGTTCCACCGTTAACCCCTGCCCACACGGGCACAGGGAGGACGAGAACACACTCCTCGCCGACGACTCTGAACAGCTGAGAGATTTTACCCACACTGGTTAAACAAAAATCTGCCAGTCTAATAGGCTGCCACCAGCTTCTACTTTAGTTATAAGACCGGTCCGTTACCGACTTATAACAAGGCCAGGAACCCGCCTTGGGGTAGCTATATATTATAGACCGAGTAATAGGCGTGTGAGGCTGATGATCAAGACAGCCTAACTCAGATTAAAGTTTATAGATTTAATTAGCCTGGGGGGGGGGGGGCACACTAGACAAATCTATACAAAAGGATAATAATATACAGATAAGAGTCAGAGGTAAAAATATAAGTATGGGTTACAGACAAAGGCAGTAAAATGTGTCCAGTTACCTGTGGTTTTCAGCCCACATGGGGGGGGGGGGGCGCTTATGTGGCCTGGCTTCTGTGTGGGGATGCTCCTGGAAATGCTCTTAGGTAACCCCCCTCCTGGATGCATCCTGGATGCTCTTGGGCTCCTGCTTCTATCTGTAATGGTACAGCCCACGTGGCAGCCCACCACACCCCTGGGACAGCCTATGAACTCCTCCCATTCTGGCCATGCAATTTCTGACTGAAAAGACAAAAATGGACCATAACGCGGCATGGCATTTGGCACAGAACCGAGCCGGGGGCATCCTCAGAACCGGCTGGACCAAAGCTACACCCGGATAGCAGACACCCCTATCCTATGTGCTCCCTAAGTCCAGTTCTCGATTTCTCAGTCCCTCTGCCTCGTTCAAACATGGGAGTGGTGGCTATGTGTGCAGGGAGTTCCATATTTTAAGATATGAAATTGGGGTATACCTCGGATCCACGGTTCTCTCATAAATCTTTATGAAATATCGAGGCGGCTGGTTTGGTTTTCATTCAAGTCTTTGAAGCTTGGGGTTTGAGACAGCATGTGTCTTCAGGTGCTAATTAATGAAATGAGGATTCTTTTGATGGGTCAACCTCTTCTGCGGTGCTAGCTTCCTATGAAGGGAATTTACAATGGTCTGAGCTGGGTGTTAATTAA
This sequence comes from Phyllomedusa bahiana, assembly GCA_025379985.1. Lineage (NCBI taxonomy): Eukaryota > Metazoa > Chordata > Amphibia > Anura > Hylidae > Phyllomedusa > Phyllomedusa bahiana. The sequence goes on along the minus strand of JAODAL010004917.1, from coordinate 126,234 downwards.
TTAAGGCTTTCCTGGGAGCTGGGGCCATTTGTCAGATCTGACTAGTTATCAAGTTGGAGAGATGACTGTCATATGAGTGAATTTTCCTCACAGCGGCTTATCTACAGGATGGAGGGAGTGCTGTAATAGCGGGTTATAATCTACATGATGGAGGGGGGAACTGTGTGGAATAGCGGGTTATAATCTACATGATGGAGGGGGGAACTGTGTGGAATAGCGGGTTATAATCTACAGGATGGAGGGGGGAGCTGTAATAGCGGGTTATAATCTACAGGATGGAGGGGGAGCTGTGTGTAATAGCGGGTTATAATCTACAGGATGGAGGGGGAGCTGTGTGTAATAGCGGGTTATAATCTACAGGATGGAGGGGGGAGCTGTGTGGAATAGCGGGTTATAATCTACAGGATGGAGGGGGGGAGCTGTAATAGCGGGTTATAATCTACGGATGGAGGGGGAGCTGCGTGAAAATAGGGGGTTTTAATCTACAGGATGGAGGGGAGCTGCGGGGTAATAGGGGTTCTAATCTACAGGATGGAGGGGGCGCTGCGTGTAATAGCGGGTTATAATCTACAGGATGGAGGGGGAGCTGCGTGTAATAGCGGGTTATAATCTACAGGATGGAGGGGGAGCTGTGTGTAATAGCGGGTTATAATCTACAGGATGGAGGGAGGAACTGTTATAGTGGGTTATAATCTACAGGATGGAGGGAGGAACTGTAATAGTGGGTTATAATCTACAGGATGGAGGGGGAGCTGTGTGGAATAGCGGGTTATAATCTACAGGATGGAGGGGGAGCTGTAATAGTGGGTTATAATCTACAGGATGGGGGAGAGCTGTGTGTAAAAGCAGGTTATAATCTACAGGATGGTGAGGGAGCTGTAATAGCGGGTTATAATCTACAGGATGGAGGGCAAGCTGTGTGGAATAGCAGGGTATAGTGTACAGGACAGAGGGGGAGATGTGTGTATTAGCGAGTTATAATCTACTGGGTGGAGGGGGGAGCTGTAATACAGGTTATAATCTACAGGATGGAGGGGGAGCTGCAATTGCGGATTATAATCTACAGGATGGAGGGGGAGCTGTGTGTAATAGCGGGTTATAATCTACAGGATGGAGGGGGGAGCTGTAATAGTGGGTTATAATCTACAGGATGGAGGGGGAGCTGTAATAGTGGGTTATAATCTACAGGATGGAGGGAGGAGCTGTAATAGTGGGATATCTACAGGATGGAGGGAGGAGCTGTAATAGCGGGTTATAATCTACAGGATGGAGGGGGAGCTGGTATAGCGGTTTATAATATACAGGATGGAGGGGGGGCTGTGTAAATTACACACAGCTCCTCCTCCATCCTGCAGATTATAACCCACTATGACACACCGCTCCCCCCTCTATCCTGTAGATTATAGCCCGCTATTAGTGTAATAGCGGGTTATAATCTACAGAATGGAGGGGTAGCTTTAATAGCGGGTTAGAATCTACAGGATGGAGGGGGAACTGTGTGAAATAGCGGGTTAGAATCTACAGGATGGAGGGGGAACTGTGTGTAATAGCGGGTTAGAATCTACAGGATGGAGGGGGAGCTGTAATAGCGTGTTAGAATCTACAGGATGGCGGGGAGCTGTGTGTAATAGCGGGTTAGAATCTACAGGATGGAGGGGGGAGCTGGAATAGTGGGTTATAATCTACAGGATTTAGGGGGGAGCTGTGTGGAAATAGGGGGGGGTATAATTCTACAGGATGGAGGGGGAGCTGTTTGGAATAGTGGGTTATAATCTACAGGATGGAGGGGGGAGCTGTGTGGAATAGCGGGTTATAATCTCTCTCACCTCTGTCTACAACGTATCACCCGCTGCAGAGGGTGTTACAAGGAAACCTTATATGTTTTATGTGCATTACATCAGGTATAACTGCCCAAGTAGGATGCTTGGGATCCCTTACTGGAGTTAGTAAATTACTGTGTATATAAGGTTCTCCTGTTAGTAGGTGGTGTTCCACCAGACTTGATAATGGAAAGGGAGTTATTCCTTCAGAAGTAGGAAGGGAAAAATTGAGGTTAGAAATCCGGTTTTTAAATGGTGTGTATAGAGGTTAAGTACATAATAAAAGTTACGTTTTATAGGTTGAGAACTGATAGCGTTTAAGTTTGCCTACTCCATGTCATCAATTACCCTCCTCATGTGATGAGGCTGAAGATATGGGAGCAGCAGCACTGGCCGGACACAATTCCTCTTGTTCTTGTCTCTGCATCGAACTAACTGGACCAATTTATTATATATTTTGGGAGTCGGTCCCTTTTATGACTCTGGCAAAATAGTCACCGACTCCACATCCCTGGTGGAATGTACCAAAAAATAAGCTGACCATTTTTGGTGTTGGGAAGTTGATAAGTAATAGCTGTCACTCGCCCCACTGCACATAGAGCGGGCTCAGCTCTGTGTTCCCTTAGTGACATTAGGATGCATCCATGCACTTCAAGGGTCACAAATGACCGTACACCGCGACCATCAGAAAGAAAGCAAGGGCCTTGTGTATGAGAAGTGTCAGGCAATAAGACGGTCTGTAGCCCATAGCGACCAGTCAGAGCTCCAAGCAGCCAATCACAGCTCCCCTTTCATTTCTCCAGAGCACAATATGAAAGGGGAGCTATGATTGGCTGTTATGAGCTCTGACAAGCTGCTGTGGGCCTTGATTGATTGCTATGGGCAACAGAGTCTCAGTCCTAGACAGTTTTCATACTGTTCAGCCATGTGAACTTACCCTTAGACTGTCCCTGTTGCCCATAACGACCGATCAGAGCCCAGAGCTGTGGTTGGTTGCTATGGGCAACAAGGACAGACTCGCGCCTGGGTTGTGTTCACACAGTTGATTTGGATGCTGTTTTGACTCAGATTTCACCCTTAAAACAGCGTCAAAAAGCGGCCGCCCATTCTTGAGCCGGTTTCAGTGAGGGAAATGCCCATAGGAGAAAATGGAGAGCGTTCAACACCGTGTCCGGAACGCGTCACACGAGGTCTGGCCGAAAACTGCAAAGTATGAGGCGAGGATTTGGATGCTGAGAAACAAGCGTCTAGAACAGTTGTGTGAACAGAGCCTGACGGTGCCGAAATGCGCGTCGAGCGATGTTCTAGCACTTTCCATTGACTGCTGTGTAAAATCCACATCCTCATTCAGGCCATGCAGATGTTGCTCAAGTATTTTGTCGCATACTGTCTGCGCCTGCAGAGTATTCTGCACCGACAAGTACTGAAGCCCAGGGGGCAGATGGTTTCCTCGCCGTCAGGCCGGAATTTCAATGGGGAAATGAATGCGCTCCAGCGCAGGAACAACAACCTGTGCTCACGTGAAGGGGAAACCGGCGCTTTCACTGCAGCAGTGTGCGTCAGCCGCTTTCTCATTGTACTTGATCGATTTTTGGTGCTGTTGGGTGCGCAGGACTCCCATCTGCTGTGTGCGAACATCCCCTTAGGCTGTTTACACAGCAGAAATCACAGAAAAAGAACCAAGGACCTTACTCTAAAATATAACCTTTATTTAAAAGCTAAATAGTACTGTTCTCCTATATTCCTAATAACCAATTCTATGCTCCTCATACCATATGTCAAATAGGGTTTCATTAGAAATTTGTACTATAAATAAGACTGACACCTAGGTGTGAATGACGGAGTAATCGCCCCAAAAGGGGCGGCCCCGTATAATCCAGAGCTCACCCTATTCTCACCCTTAATCACATAGAGTACACAATAACCACAACTTAATCTCTAAGGCACTCTAGGTGTATTGCACTAAGAGGAGCATACAAAAAATATTAAAAACAAAGATATGCTTTAAATATCATGACATCCTTGCTATTTCTCAAGTTACACAAGTAACCGGCTTGATACTTATCCCTCCTGCTGCTTTTGATGAAACCAATCACAAATCATACAGAGTCGCAAATCATACAAAGTCCCGACGCATTTCCCCTCTGGTATCCAGAGGTTCATCAGGGTAAAAAGCTCCCGGTCGAGCAGTAGGCTCGATGTCAGAGCCAGAATCAAGATGTTCAAGCAGCAAATATCGGAGAAGATAACGCGCCGATATAGCCATAATGGCAAGTGCTCCTCCTTCCAAGTGAGCCGCGCGTAAGCCCTGCTGTTACGCAAAAGCCCGGCGTGTATTCTTTTCAAAGGCGCATGCGCTAGAGGAGAGGGCCGGCGGTCCGGCATTCCCTCACTTGCACATATAGGGCCACATGTATGAATCCCGACGGGTCGGGGCGCACCTTTCCGCTAGTTTTCCGGCGGAATCTGCGCCTGATTTATGTCGGGGCCGGGGCGCGCTCATACATACAATGTAAAGTCCGCCGCGCCTCGCCTGTGTTTTAGGCGCAGTGCGGGGCTGCGCCTAGGATTCGGCCCTGGAGGTAGTGCACTCATACATGCGGGGAAAAGTCCGCCTCGCCAGTGTGTGTGGGGCACAGTGCGGGGACATGGGCGCAGTGCGGGGCTGCGCCGAAAAACAGTTCCGATGCGAGACAGGCTGGAAAACAGCGAGAAATCATTCCAGATGTCGGTGCGGAGTATGAATCAAAAATCGCCTTTATAAAGGCGTTCAACATTCTCAGGAAAAGAGCTGAAACCTAAAAAATACATAAAACAAAATCACTTTCCAATATCCTAATTCAAGAATTAGGATATTGGAAATTGCCGGGAAATACAGTAATTCAAAATCAGAAAGCTATTCTGATTGGCCGGTTTATGCCGACCAATCAGAATAGGAGCGACAGTGAACCATTAAAACCTATGGGGAAGTTTAGACCAATCAGAATCCACGGCGGGATAGTTCAAAATACAGTAAAAATGCTGAAAAGAGCTGATTGGTTAAGCTACCGGGGACTTGGCTAGCTCAGCCAATCAGAATAGGAGCGACAGAGACCCATTCTAGTCTATGGAGAAGTTTAGACCAATCAGAATCCACGGCGGGATAATTCAAAATACAGTAAAAAGGCAGAAAAGAGCTGAGTGGCTGAGCTAGCGGGTGCTTGTCTATCCCAGCCAATCAGAGCGTGAGCTACTTCTCCCATTAGAGTCTATGGAGAGATGGGCGCACTGAAATCTCGGCACTCTGCGCCGTGCGGCATGAAGTATTAATCAAAAAAATCATTTTTAATAAATGTAAAACATTATCAGATAAAGAGCCGAACCCTTCTTTACAAATAAAGCCGTTAAAAACCCGAACAAGCGTTTGTCTCCGAGACCGGCGCTACATAGGGAATTGCAATAGAGAGAATCGCCGGGAAATTTCAGTAATTCAAATTGTTTAAGTATTCTCATTGGTCGGCATAAATCAGCCAATAAGAATAGGAGCGACAATGTCCCATTATATCCTATGGAGAAAAATTGACCAATCATATTCAAAGGCGGGACAGTTCAAAATACAGTAAAAATGCAGAAACGAGCTGATTGGTTGAAGCGGCGGGGGCTCGTCCAGCTTAGCCAATCAGAGCGCGAGCTACTTTCTCATAGAAATTCTATGGGAAAAAAAAATTGAGCGCGCTCTGTGATTGGCTAAGTTAAAAGAGGCGCCGTTATTTGGACCAATGGGAGAGCGAGCGACGCTCCTATGGGTTTTCTAATGCAATCTGAAATCAAACTGTACATGGCCGAAATCAAATTATAACACTACAGAAGTTGTCCCGATGTGTATATAAAATGAATAATAATATGGGGGTAACGAAAAAAAAATATTAAATCAATAAAATCATGTTTATTTCTTTATTTTCGTTAGCCAAGGATCAATAATATGGGTGCAACGAAAATAAAGAAATAAACATGATTTTATTGATTGATTTTATATGCCCCAAGACTACTTACATATACAGGGCCCAGTTACACCTCTGGAATTACATAAAGCTGAGTACGGGATCGGCACTCTTCCTGGGTATATATTCACCTCAATGCAGTCACCACTCATAAGACTGCAAACATCCATTAAATGCATTATGGACAGAATCCTGTACACTTAGACTAGCCTTTTCACCTTTCTCATCCCATTGCTACAGGCACCACAAAATAGAATAGAAAAGTGGATACACGCTTACTATATTATAGCCACACTGACTCCACAAGAGGAAAAAAGACAGCAATACCGTACTAGCAAGATGAAGACTTTCAAGTGTGTGTGTATGTATATATGTATGTGTATATATATATATATGCCTGAAAAATAGAGAGAGAAAAGTGAGGGAAAGGAAGGAGGGGGGCACACTAAAGAAAGCATCCAAAATAGTTTCATTGAGACCTTTTGGCTGTAGTGTTTCAAGCCTAAACATCCATTCTGTCTCTATTTTTCAAAAGTTTCTTATCCAGATCACCTTTTCTCAAAGTTTGTCGGATTTTTTTCAATCGCCAGGAATCTCAATCCTGAAAAGAGTCATGTTTCAACCATATGTGATGCGCCAACGGTGTATCTCTGCGGTTCCTAATATCCCCCAAATGTTCTCCAAATCTCTTTTTCAATGTGCTTATAGTTTTTTCCAATGTACTGGAGACCACATACACAGGTGATCATATAGATCACCCCTTCAGAGTCACAATTCAAAAAATCCTGAATCAAATATTCCTTTCCAGTTACAGTGCTCATAAACTTTTTACCTTGCAGAACATGGGGACAATAAATGCATTTTCCGCATCTAAACATGCCTAAAGGCTTGCGATCTAACCACATCCCTTTTTTTGGAGGAGTATGACTACATACAATCCTACAATCCTATCTCTGATAGAACGACCTCGCCTGTATGTGATCAAAGGGCGTTCAATCAAGATCTCCTTAAAGTGGTGTTATCATTTCATGAAATGGTCTTCAGAATAAGGGGACAGTGAAAACAAGCAACTTTGCAATTGGATGTCATTAGCAAAGCTGTCTTGTATTCACAGTATTCCTTATCTTGTGTTTTTATTTACACTGATATCCAGTCCTGGTCAAATCCCTCTGGATCCCTCCTCCTTGCATTTCACTAGCTGAGAGCTCATTTACATTCTGTACAGCCCCAGGTCGATTCACGGAGCTGTGTCTGTCACTCAGAGTAAGGGACCATCACATTTTCATTTTATACAGGCAGAAGAAACAGAATTACACTGAAGGGCTTACACAATCAGGAAACAGCACAATTGTGTCGATCCCTGCCTGACTCAGAGTTAGGGGCTGTAGCATTTTCTGTCTCCACACCCAGCAGAAACAGACTGCAACAGATTCTACAATGAGAAAACATGGCAGTTGTGTCCCGGTGCCTAACTCTCCTGCATAGAAGATCTGTGCCTAGATTGAATGCAGCCTTTGGTATGTATACAGCCCTTATAACATAAGACTGCAGGGAGAGACACAGTGACATGTGGACTCGGAGGGGGGAAGGAGGGGGAGGGGGGGCATCTCAGGAGCCATCAGTGAAGGGGGGGGATGATGTCACCCAGCTGGGAGGGGAAGAAACACCCCTGCATCTCCAGAGCTGAGAAGCTAAGAGCAGTGTGAATCAGCCGAAGTAAGGAAGCGATACATCCCCTTTAAGGTCCCAATCACACTGTAGAACTTTCCAGTGTCTTTTCAAAATTTTTACAAGATCATTTGACATATCATACGTCCCAATGATCCTAAATTTACCACTCAAGTCACCTTCATCCTTTTTAGGTACCAGCAAATCTGATCTATTATATGTGACTGCATGATTAAACGCAGACTGTAAGACTTGTATCGGATAGACCCTGTTAATATACATTTCTTAGTTACATTGATTGTCTGTGAAATCCTTCATTTTTAGTTCAATTTCTCCTCATTCTGAGGTATTGGCCCCTTGGGATTCCTTGTTTAAGAAGCCTTGGGTGATGGCTTTCCCATTTTAAGAGGTTATTGGTCGCTGTAGGTTTTCTAAAGGTCTGTCTGTATCTGACCAAATTGATCTATCCAAATCCTATGATGTCCTAATTTTGTGGCAGGGATCCTGTAAGAGCTTTGAGGACTTTGTATCATCATTGAATAATCAAATTGGTCTGCACTTTACGAGTGAAATTAGTGACAGACAATTGTCGTTTTTTTTGGATATCAGGATTTGGATAGATCAATTTGGTCAGATACAGACTGAGACCTTTAGAAAACCTACGGCGACCAATAACCTCTTAAAATGGGAAAGCCATCACCCAAGGCCTCTTAAACAAGGAATCCCAAGGGGCCAATACCTCAGAATGAGGAGAAATTGTTCTCAAATTGAAGGCTTTGAAGGTAAATTTAGGATCATTGGGACGTATGATATTGTAAAAATTTTTGAAAAGACACTGGAAAGTTCTACAGTGTGATCGGGACCTTAAGGAGATCTTGATTGAACGCCCTTTGATCACATACAGACGAGGTCGTTCTATCAGAGATAGGATTGTACATAGTCATTATACTCCTCCGAAAAAAGAAGGGATGTGGTTAGATCGCAAGCCTTTAGGCATGTTTAGATGCGGAAAATGCATTTATTGTCCCCATGTTCTGCAAGGTAAAAAGTTTGAGTACTGTAACTGGAAAGGAATTTTTGATTCGGGATTTTTTGAACTGTGATTCTGAAGGGGTGATCTATATGATCACCTGTGAATGTGGCCTCCAGTATATTGGAAAGACTATAAGAACATTGAAAAAGAGATTTGGAGAACATCTGGGGGATATTAGGAATCGCAGGGACACGCCCTTGGAGCACCATATCTGGTTGAAATATAACGGTGTCTTCTCAGGACTTAGATTTTTGGCGATTGAAAAAATACGACAAACTATGAGCAAAGGTGATCTGGATAAGAAACTTTTGAAAAAAGAGACAGAATGGATGTTTAGGCTTGAAACACTACAGCCAAAAGGTCTCAATGAAATTATCTATTTTGGATGCTTTCTTTAGTGTGTCCCCCCCCCCACCTTCCTCTTCCTTCTCACTCTCTCTCTCTTTATTTCTATCTAATTTTTTGTTTTTATTACTTTACAATATCTTTGTATAGGTATTTTGGTGTGTTAAAATCCCCTCCAGGGTGAAACGGAACGGATAGTTCCTACCCTATTTTTCAGGTGTGTGTTGTTTGTTGTGTGGTGTGTGTGTGTGTGTGTTGTGTGTTGTGTGTATGTATGTATGTGTGTGTGTGTATATATATATTATATATATATATATTATATATATATATATATATGGTCTTAATCTTGCTAGTACGGTATTTCTGTCTTTCTTCCTCTTGTGGAGTCAGTGTGGCTATAATATAGTAAGCGTGTATCCACTTTTCTATTCTATTTTGTGGTGCCTGTCGCAAAGGGATGAGAAAGGTGAAAAGGCTAGTCTAAGTGTACAGGATTCTGTCCATAATGATCATTTAATGGATGTTTGCAGTCTTATGGTGGACTGCATTGAGGTGAATATATACAAGAAGAGTGCCGACCCAACTATTGTTATGTTATTCCAGAGGTAAAAGGGCCCTGTATATGTAAATTAGGGGCACTATACAGTCCTGTCCATCGAATGGCCCTAAAACTGTATGGTACAACAACCAAAGGCTTATTAGTGATGAAGGATACCGGGTTTTCCCTAAGTCAATTGCGCTGTGATGCTGATGAGGCCAGGTGCACCCTGGGGATACACTGAGCCAAGGGCCCAAAGGACCGGCACCCAGTCACTCCCTAGCATGTTCCTTTGAAAGTATACACGCCGGGATTTTGAACAGCAGGGCTTAGCAAAACCTCTTGAAGAGAGATTGCCATGTGGATATGTGAGTTATCTTCTCCTATATTTGCTGCTTAAATCATTATTAATCTCTGACATCTAGCCACATGGCTCGACCGGAACTTTTCCCTGATGAACCTTGATATCACACCAAAGGAATCGGCTTGTATGTCTGCACTCTTATTTTTTTGATTGGTTATCAATAGCAAAAGGATAGTTACCCTGTTATGTTAATGAGAAATGCAAGGATGTCAGGTTTTAAAACATTCTTGTTTTTAATTTTTTTTGTATGCTCACTCTTGTGATCATTTTTTTCTTTAGAGTTAAGTTGTGGTTATTTGTTTATTGTTAAGGTTATGAGATAGTGTGGATTATACGGGCCTCCTTTGGGCGATTCTGCCGTCCTCCACCTAGGTGTGCTGGGTTTCATTAGAAATTGTACTAGACATTTACCATTGGGAGACACATAGGATAGATTGGACCATTCTCCTCCAACTTTTTTGATATGGGAAACCCTTTTAGCTTTTAAATATAATAAAAGTTATTTTTTAGTAGGTCATTGTTCTTTTTTGGATTTCTGGTATGTTTACACAGCACAGGTTTTGGGTCGGATTTTTGGCGGATTTAGAATCTGCCGAAAATCTGTGCTCTATCCTGTACTATGTAGACTTCAATAGAAAATCCGACTGTACCCAGCACTGCGCAGACCTCCAATAGAAAATCCGACTGTACCCAGCACTGCGCAGACCTCCAATAGAAAATCCGACTGTACCCAGCACTGCGCAGACCTCCAATAGAAAATCCGACTGTGCCCAGCACTGCGCAGACCTCCAATAGAAAATCCGACTGTGCCCAGCACTGCGCAGACCTCCAATAGAAAATCCGACTGTACCCAGCACTGCGCTGACCTCAATAGAAAATCCAATAGTATAATCTGCGCTGTGCAGACCTCAGTAGAAAATCCAACTGTACCCAGTGCTGTGCAGACCTCAATAGCAAATCCGACTGTACCCGGCCCTGTGTAGACCCCAATAGAAAATCCGACTGTACCTGGCACTGCGCAGACCTCAATAGAAAATCTGACTGCACCCAGCGCTGCACAGACCTCAGTAAAGTCAGATTTTCTATTGAGGTCTACGCAGCGCCGGATACAGTCGGATTTTCAGCAGATTCTAAATACTGAATCCGCCATAAATCCAATTAAAACCCTATGCTGTGTAGATGTGGCCTTAGCCTCCAGTGAGATTTATAATCCCCCAAACCCAGATGATCCAATCTGCCAGCAGTTCAGAGCATGATCTGCGCAGGTGAATCTGATGCGCTTATCCTGTGGTGGTGGTGGGGGGGTGAGTTTCCATGTACTGTCACTTTAAAAATAAGTTTTTGGGAGTTAACTCTGACTGCTGGGGCCCTCTGGAGTAGACCATGAGGGTGTGCCGCTTATTTGTTGTCGGGACCACCCATGCAGGCTGCTGGCATGTCAGGGTCCATGAGCACTTGGCTGAGGAGCGTGCCCTTGGGAGCCATTGCTGTCCACTCCTGGCTTCCTCCATCTTTGGTTAATGGCCAGTGTCAGTTGCAAAGTGGCCATCTCCCTGCTCAAGAAGGATGATGTGCCTGGACCCGGCCTCAAAGCCTGGCAGGCAGCGGTCAGTCCTCCATGCCAGCCGGCTGCAAGAGAGGTGTCAGAGAGGGGCATACCGTGCAAACTTCCCTCTGTTACTCTGCCCCCACAGGACTCCATGAGCGACAGCCTGCGGACCTGCTACCGCCATCTGGACCAGACCTCGAGGAGCTTCGCTGTCGCCATCCAAGCCTTGGAAGGGGAGCTTCGGTGGGTGACGTCTCTGCTCTATGGGGAGGGTGGGGGTTATGCTCCTCAGTATTCCAGGAAGGATTTCGGCTCACCCGGTGATTGCAGCTTCACCGGAGGAGGCGTGGCCGAGCGAGGCTTCGGAGGAGGATTGCTGCAGAGAAGGGAAAAGCCGGCTTCGCTCCAGGAAACGTGGAGGTTTAGAAAATCAAATGCCATTAAAAAAACAAGCCCTGACAATGGATCAATGTCCACACCTCAACTTTATTGTGAGGGGTGGTGTAAAACTGTATTTACTGTAGTATAGCAACACAGTGTTGTACAAAGCAAGACATTAAAGGGTTTGTCTCACTACACTGATTAATCTCTCCTCAGTCCTGTTCTCTTGGTTTTATTTTTAATCCAGGGGCGTGTTTACTGTCCTACTAGGCTGCAGTAGAAGCCAGGTCTGTAACTATAGCGACCTGAGGAGCTGATGCAGCCCATACAAGAGGGGGTTTCTAGGAATAGGTAGGACACTGTTAATGGACACGTAGTGCAAAGTGACTTGTTTTTGCAAGATCTTTAACATAAAAAGCAGCAGTTCCTATAGTGAGACAACCCCTTTAGCATGTATATGAAATAGAATACAGAGATGAGGGGTGTGCAGGTATATATACATCATGGGAACAGTGCTATACTGTCTGCAGTGACCTGAATATAACCGCTATGGGCATATTACACAATAATGTATATTACTGTATAATCTGCAGTCCTAGATAACTAGTTTAACATACCAGTGATGCTACTTTGGGCATAGATGTGAGAACATGGTTCTACATGTTTCCATCTACATGTCTTAGAGAAATTGGCTGCTGACGTTGGCAGGTCATGTGGCATGGTTATGGCAGCTTTAATAGGACATACCTAGGATTGTGTTAGCTAACAGTGTGCACAAAATAGCCACTAGATGGAGCTGTTACAACTGAAATACACTATACAAATATAAGAAATATTGGCAGAAGGCATAACCATGATGGTACAGGTCTAATATGGTAGGGGAAGCTTGCTTCTACCAAAGGCAGCATATCAAACACCTTACCGCTGATAAAATATGTAAGATCGGCTTCATTGCTTTAACCCCTTAAGCCCCCAGCCTGAAAAGGCCTTAATGACGGCACTTTTTTTTTTTTTTTTTTAATTCTGTTCTATGAGGCCTTGCTTTATGCGGGAGAAGTTGTACTTTTTGGGGGCATACAAATGCAAATAGGAAGTCCTGTGTCCTAGGTACAGCAGCAGCGCCACCTAGTGTAGGGAACTCCGGGTCCAGTGCTCACGGTGAAGAAATAAACATTATTGTAGATAAAGCATATACAGGAGCATAAAATAATGGTGGTAAAGACCTGCTACATTACTTACACGTTTCGAGCCTTTGTTGCTTTTGTTCACAGCTAGCTGTTATAACAAAGTGAGACCATTAAAAGCAATCGGGTAGGGGGGAGGGGGTGTCCTGAGGTTGCCTAAGATGGCCACTTAAGCCTTGTGCTTCTCAGACCCACAGAGCTACTGGGAGGCTTAAATAACCTACACCTGGCTAAATTCTTATAAAAAAAACAGTGGAAATTTTGTTGGAAGCTGCACTGAACTCGCATACAAAGTAAGAAACTCTTGACCCAACATAGGATACTTTACAGCATTGAGACTCTACTTTGCTGGCTTCTATGTATTCGAACTCTCTGTATTGATCCTAAGTCTGGCACTGGAGGCTGATATCTTGCCTGCTGTTTCAGCCCTGGAGCAGAGTCTTCAAGCTACTGAGTAGGCGCAGCTAAAAACCTGACTTGAGGTGGGAGTCCAGTCTGTATCATACTAGACAATACGGAGCCAGGGCTCTGAACATTTCACTACAGTAAAACTTAAGTTAATATACTCTTCTGACCTTTCTGTGTCACACCACCACAAAGCTCTGCCATCTTGTGCTTAAAAGAGAGTACAGCAGTTGACTGATCCTTTACTACTGGACACTGTGCACCATAATAAGCTATTACACCAGGTCTCCTAAAGTGAATAAAACACCAGGGGCACAAGAAACCTTAGACATGAGTCTCTAAACCAGCAGCGTGGACATGGCCAGCAGAAGGTCTTACTGGCTCAGACACTACAGCAGATGCCTCCTCTTCAGGTGATAATTATTGGCTGTCCACCCAAGCCTCAGAAGATCCTGAGCTATCCTCCGACAAAGGAGAAATGGACTGGAAAGCCTACCTACATCAAATTCCTACTAAAGACTTGAATACTCTTATTACAGAAGTGAAGGAAGCTTGTAAGACAGAGAACCTCACCCAGACAGGACTTGAGGATGATCGCCACTAGAGTGGGATATTTGGAAGAAGCTCACGATGACACCAGAAGGTATGTTTCCAATTTGCAGGTGAATGTTGAGGAACAAGCCCAAGCAATTAAAGCTGCCACACGTCATCTAGAAGGTCTGTCTATAGCTGTCACAAGAATTGTATGTATGTATGTATGTAGAGTATTGTGTATCCTGTATTGTTGTTCAGCCATTCCTTATATTGTGAGTCTACAATTCCTGTGATAATGGAATTTGTAGCATAGGTCTGCAAAACCTCACACAAGTCTCTTCAGACAATTCTATTACCCCACTTGTTTATATAAACATGGGCTTTATCTGTTTTATGGCATTTATGACCCATCCTGTACATAGAAGTGTCATCAATACTTGCTTGAAGGCCAGAATCCCATCAGTCCAGAAGTGCCCTGTGCCCCCCCCCCCCCCACACCACCACCACAGCCATAGAAGAATAGCCACAACAGTTCAGAGTTCATTCATCTGTCAACACAGAGACACAGCCTGTAGTGTCATCAGTGGAGCCCACCTCATTAAATCTTCAGCCAGTAAAGTGCAGCATAATTATGAGGGAGGTGGGGAAATCCTGAAATGGTGACGTTGGGGGCCTGTAAGACACATTGCCAATCTCAGTTCTGTGTACATAGTTTTGGGCATCAACTCTGGATTGAGCTGTGTTCCATCTTCTCTTCTTCCGTGCCCCTCGGATTTGAAAGCCAAGCATTTGAAGTGTAAGGACTTTCTAAGTTTCTCCCTTTTATTTTATAACGGTTTGCTACGTATGTCGTATCTTTTCTATGTAAGTATGGTAACTTGCTTAGTATTAAAATATTACAATTAATACGGGAGTTCTTGTCACTGTACAAATCCATAACTTTGAAGAGGTGTTTTTAACCCTGTAGCTGCAGGAGGTAACCCGGTAAGCATCTTTAAGTGTTTTTGAGTACATATTTTTGGGATCGGAGTCCTTCTCTGATCGCCTTTTCTTTTGATTATTAAAGGAAGGTGGTGGCAGTGGATATTTTTGGGGTGCTGGAACAGTCTTGGGGTGTGATTTATGCTTGATTTGCCACCTGAGTGGTGCGTGGAAATCAACCCCATTACAGTGGCCCCCAGTCACGTGCTGGTGAGTGTGTACATGACACTCGACATCAAGGTTTGGGGACCTGAAGTGGAAGGGCCGGCCGACTTGCCTACTACTCTGGAATGAGAGGCACCTGACCATCATATAAAATTCAATAGAGCCTTACAGAATAAAAAATGTCTCTGGAAGACCAAGGGATCTGTTGTGTCCATGAGGAGAAAGTCTTGAATAAAGCAAGAGAGGAAGTCTGTAGAATTTGTAGGATCTTTCTGCAGCTCTTTCCTGAATTATCATGGCTTGCACTTCAAAAGTGGAGCTCTCTAAAGCCCCCTCTAACACTCGTTGAGCGAAAGATTGTCTATGGTTGGGGCTCCCCCTTCTCTGATGGCTACCAAAAATGGGAAAATGGCTATCTTGTTCTCTTATTCGGATTTGCACACCTTCTGCTCTAGACTGGACATTCCTTAACCTGATATTTCAGATTGGGAACTACTAGATCTGGACCCCGCTCCTCCACCTGTATGGCAGCCAGTTTCATGGGGTCGAAGACTTTCTCTGTCGCCTGACTCTCCTCCTGCTCGATCAACACCAGGTGGAAGTAGCTGAAAGGTTTTGTCTCTCTGGACGTTCTGTGATCTGAGTAGGAAGTAGCAGAATCGGCCCTGCTCCTTCGTTTAGGTAATGGTGGATTATTTGGGGTTGAAAATTCTTATGAATGTTGATTTCTTTCCAAACTCTTATTTATTGTAGTTTTCTACCCCAGGACTTGTTGCTGCCTTAACGCCAGGTTTGGTTATTATCCTAATATAGGTTGTTCTAGAGTATCTAGATTATTGTGCTTTCATTTGGCTCCATGTGAAGTTGTTTTTATTGTGTTTTTTGCTCGTACTGTAGTTTGTTTTTAGTTATATAATTCCATTAAATCTCTTTCCATGGCCGTCTGGACGGCTTCTGAAGCTGGCACACAGGCCTTCAAGAGGTAGAAATAGGGGTTGGTCATATCGTGTTGGGTAAAATCCCCAATATCTCCCACCCCCCCCCCTCCACCTTGACAAATTAAATAAGGAGCGACCAGTTCCTCCAACACAGGTACAGAATATTCATTATCTATTTGATCTTGTGCCTGTTTAACCTCTTCTGCCTTTTTTTGTTAATAAAAAAAAAAAAAAAAAAATGTGGTTGTCCCAAAAAGTTTCTCCCTGCAGTAGTTCACAATGTGATGTCTGCAGCTGAACGAATAAAGTAACACAGAATATAAAAACATTCTACCAAGGAATTCCTTAACTGATACCGGCCACGTGATATACAAGATGGAACGCACTCGGTGCAACAAATGTGAGCAGCACTATTAGGAAAATAAAAATCGGAATCGTGGAACATACTCAAATCTGGAAGGGAGAGGCTTAGACCGCACATCCTCATAACATATGATGATCTAATGCTTCTCAGCAAAAATTTACAAAAATGAACAGGAGGTTCTTGGTATACTTTTTGATCAAACACCATAAGCCCACTTGCCACTTCACGGTGACCTCTTTAAAGTGGGTCCCTACAATAAATGGGGGCAGCACTGCATGGTGGCCACCGCCGCAGTAAAAGCAACACAGATGAGGGGCACAGCCCAGAGGCCCAACAGCACCACTGCTGCTAGATGCCCCTGGCTCTGGGCTGCTCCACTACCACACCAGCAGTGTAACATTCAACGAGTATACGGAAGGAACGCGTGCAGATGTCTGGAGCTGTGAGATTTCACAGAACATCATGCAGGTTCTTTAAGTAATCTTACAATTTATGCCGTAGCGCATGTTAAAAAACCCCTATCCGGGAGGCACTTGGTTCAAGAGTATGTCAACGATAGGCATACTGGAGACTTAATCTAGGCACGAGTGCCTGGGGGTTAAATTACAGAACGGTTCTGGTGTATATGTATAATTTAAGTTTATATTAAGGTGGCAACAGCAGGAAGGGTGTGCAATAGCGTATACATCCCGACCAGGGTCCTTGCATGCACCTTCAGATGTTCTGACACATGCCCCCAAGGTAAGGAGCCTTGGGGGAATGAAAGGCCAAAGTTAGATGGGTGTCGACAGTATAGACTGTCAACATATGTTTAACAAGTTTAATGGTAGTATGGCTTTCAGCCATTCCCGGGTCGGCCTTTCATTGGGAGTAAGCATAGAGCAGGGTGGGTGCTCACTCCCCATGGATCCACTCCAGGGTTTACTTGGAATATGTAAGTCAGCAGGTAAGCTGACTAGGGGTGGCTACAACTCCCAGGCTACCTTCAAGTCTGGAGAGGAGACAGGAACCAGCAGGACTGCTACCGGGTTTTGTTCCGGTACTACAAAGGTGTTCGTAAGTCTAACTCTGTTAGTTAGAGCCCAGACGGGCAGGCTTTTGTTTTGTATTATATTGGGCATGTGTTGATGCGTCAATAAAATACAGAGGCCCTGTATTTTACACCTGAATTCTGTGTCTGCCCGATCCCAGAGCCACCAAAGCTCACAAAAAATACAAAAAAAAAAATATATATATATATATATATATATATATATATATATATATTATATATTTATATATATATAATACTTTGTATATTCATAATTTGTGTATATGTATATAACTTAAGTATTGATAATTTATTATATAGATATATACACAATTCCCCCCCCCCTCTATTTAGTGCAATATAGATAATAGAAAAGGCTAGTTCCTTCTAAAATACTAACAAAATATATTAGTGCATAATATAATAGTGCAATATAGATCACTAGAAAAGGCTGGTCCCTAAGAAACACTAACAGGATATGAGGTACAACAAAAAGGTCATTCCTCATGATGAGTTACCTAATTGCTTTTAATGTCCTCACTTTGTTACACCAGCCAGCTGTGATCAAGAGCCCCAAGGGCTCGAAACGCATTAGCGTTGTAGCAGGTTTTTACCACCATTAATTTATGCTCCTGTATATGCTTTATCTATAGTAAAGTTTATTTTTTCACCGTGCTCTCTGGACCCGGAGTTCCCTACGCTAGGTGCCACCGCTGCTGTACCTAGGTCACAGGACTTCCTATTTGCATTGTTTGTTATACATGTACCTGAGGAAGCGGGAAGCTACCCGCGAAACGCGTAGTACTTTATTCAAATTTATATTCTCAACTCTATGTTGAGTTTTATCTAGTTAATTTCTCGATCAGCGCTTCACTTGTTAGCCCCTCTCAACCAGCGTGAAGAACCTCTGGTTTTTCTAAGCAAAGCTTTCATTGTTTGTTATACTGTACAAGCAGACGGTGGGTCTGAGACACTGTTAAGCGTACACGCTGACACGGACAGGTCTCGGCAAAACTACGAATTCCTGGAGGGTGAGCCAAACCTTTATATTTTAGGACATAGTTTGAGATCACATTATAAATTTATAGCAGATTTTTTTTTTTCAATTTTATTCATTTTTTACACCATTCACTGATCACACTTAATAACTTTTTAGATTAATTCTACAGGTTATTACAGTCGTTTGGAGTCGGAGTTGTGCAGTCGGACTCCCCAAATATAAGTTGGTCCAGTTAGTTCGATGCAGTGCAAAGAGCAAGAGGAATTGGGTCCGGCCAGTGCTACTGCTCCCATATCTTCAGCCTCATCACATGAGGAGTGTAATTGATGACATGGAGCAGGCAAAGCGCTGCCCCAGGGGTAAAGATTCTGCTCCCAGGGCAACAGATTTCAGCAAAACTTTTCACATTTCAAAGAAGTAGAAGAGTTCAACCATTCATCAAAACTGACTGTGGCTGAGGCAATTCCTTTATACCCTGACATTGGTAGAGATGTTGCCCCTGTGGTCATCGCTTTGCCCCCAACTCAAGTTAGTGTAGAGAGGCTGTTCTCAAGCCTGGAAATATCAGATGTGAGGTAATGTATGCAGGATCTGATGGAGGCAATACTGTTTCTCAGAACAAATTCAGAGACTCCGTGTTCCTGTAGTGTTTTGCATATTTACAATTTTTTTGTGTTCTAAAGTCATATCCAATAAATATATTTTACACTGACAAGCAAAATGGAAACAATGTTTTGAACGTGTGGCTTTCAGGCTCCATATCTCACCATCCACTACAGCTTTGTACATAAGTCTACTGTAATTTTATATACAGTCATCTTACCGATCTTATACATAAATTTGACTTGCAAGTACTTAGCATCTGCTTAGTTCTGCAGATTCCTTCCTGTTTTGCTCCTAAAAATCAAAATGTTAATTTTTGTTAGTATTTGGGAAAGCCACCTTTTGGTTTTCAATACAGCCTGAATCCTTCTGGGCCCTGAATCAGATTCAAGCATATCTTGACCAAAATCTGATCCCAGGTCTCTTCTACACATTCCCAATGTTGGTGCAGACTGGACTTGGATACAAATACAGCTTTTTCTCCAACTCTACCCACAAGTGTTCAAAAGATCAAAACATTGTTACCCTTTTGCTTGTCAGTGTCTGTTCTACCTAAATAGCTTGATTATTGTATCATAAGGTGATAAAAAGCCTGATGTTACCATTTTACTACAGTAAAGTTATCGCTTAAACATGCGCCATGTATGAGGGAGTCAGAGTTTTGGGAAATTGAGGAGTCGGGGCTTTGGCTTGCCGACTCCACAGCTCTGGTGTGGATACCTAATATGTGCAGGTTTTTTCTCTGTGTAAGGAAGGCACCATTTTTTTTTTTTTTTATTATTATAAGCCCATTAAGGGATAACTAGTTTTAGAATTTTTTTTTTTTCTTTTCATTTTTTTTTACACTTAGTAATGTACTAGCATATTCATGTTGGAATGCCACAGGCAGCAGTCAGGACAACAGTGTGCCCTGACTGCAGGCTTGTTCTACAGACATCTCTGGACCTTCTCTAGGTCTCCAGGATTGATTTTTCAGATGTTCTCCGGGCTCCATCAGGTCACCAGGAGTTCTGATCACCCAAGGGAGCAGGGGAATGCCCTTTGATTATAGCATGGTCCCGGACTGTGCCACTTTAGGGGTGAAGCTACGGGGATTGGAGGTTTCCTCTGCTTACAAAGACTGCTTTAGGAACAGTCCTGGTGAGTACATCCTTGTTCCTAGCACAACTGGGGCACTGGGAGTTGCAAAACCCCCTCTATCTTCAGGGACATCTTTTGATTAACGACTTGCAACGTCTGACATCAAAAAGATAGTGGGAGGTCATTAAGCGGTTAATAGGTCGTGGTAATATAGTAAGCAAAAAATAAAATGTGACCTTTAGGAGGCCTCATACCAGTAACTTCTACTACTAATGTCCTGACTTTGGTCCAGAAAGGCTGGATGATGGGGCGTCGTGAGCGCCCAAAGAGTTGCACCTCCAACACATGTGCAATACTAGAGTATGAGCACTTTTATATTGGCTTTCCATATAAAACTTGTATTGCGAAGTTAGGATTAAAGACATTTTACAGCATTTAGTCCCATTGTAACACTGAGGAGCGTGATTGCTGAAGAAAAGGGAGAAGCTGGCTGAGGTCAAGGAAATGTGCAGATTTAAAACCTCCACTTAAATTCAAAATGCTATGAAAAACCCACTGTGCGTCCAATGTGGAGACCCTCTACGTCATTGCGTGGAATGATGAAGCAGGCGACGCGTTTCATCATTAGACTCAGCATGTGATCTGCTGAACGAGAGAGGCTGACTAAATACCTCCTCCTCCCTTATGCTGTCACTTGAGCTTAATTTATGCTTATTAAATCGATGAGTTAAAAACCTCTTATAACATTATTATTATATATTATAAGAGACAATGCTGCAAATGTAAATCTATTGTTAATACTGGTATGCTTGGTCTACTTTTTACATTGAACCCCATGCGTCCAGTGCTAATTCCTTGTCTGTTGTAGAGATGCCATATGTATCTACTATCTGGTGCTTCGAGCTATGGATACCATGGAGGACGACATGACCATCAGTCTGGAGACCAAACTCCCCATCCTGCAGAACTTCCACACCTACCTGTACCAGGCCGACTGGAGGTTTACAGAGAGCAAGGATAAGTCTCGACAAGTTCTGGAGGACTTCCCCACCGTAAGATCAAGAATGAAGGGGTCAGCGCCTCAGCCAGGCCTTACCTGGTACTGGGAAGGGTCACAATCTCCCACCTGACCAGTAGGACCAGAATCATGCTTGCAGGGATGTTTGAGCACATTGGGCCTTATGTATGGAAACTGTTCAGAAGTAAGACTTTTATTTTTTCCAGACCACTATACGGGCTCTGATTGGTTGTTATGAACAACAGTCTTAATGCTAGACCGTTTTCATACATAAGACCCTGTGTGTGTATCTCTGCAATCATTAATCTTGCAAGGGGATGGGGGAGAGCACTTATTACCGCTTCAGAAGTGGATAGTTGCCAGGAGATGACTACGTAACACAACCATACAGTGCCTATATAATGGCTGAGCATGGTGCCTACACAATGTTATCATACCAGATGTATTTTGGGGTTCCGTATACCGCTATGTCATGATGCCATACATTATCTACATAACAGTACCGGACAGGGTCCATAGAATATTGCCATGTGGTAATGTACAATGCTTATATAAAAATGTTAGACTTGTATTCATAATGGCGACCTACAGTTACTACAGAATACCATCATACTGTCGTTATACATAGGTGGTGTGCAGTGGTTATGTCACATTAGTAGGGTGTGTACATATAAACTACTAGCATATACTGCTGGGCAGTGCCTAAATAATATTGAGTGCCTACAAAATGGTGTGGCTTACCAATGTTCAGGAACGGTACGTAATATGATCATACATATAAATGGTACCTTTTATACTGCATAAACAAAAGCTATACATTGCCTACATAATGGTGCTGTGTAGTACCTACTCTCCCTGTGTGTGATGTCCCACCTGAGACCCATCCATATGTTTACATGTTAGGTCTAGTATATGCTATGTTGATATGTTATGTTGCCACCCTGTGGCAATTGTTTGCAATTGTTGGATGATTATGTAACTCCCATACTTTGAACAAGATGGAGACAAAGCTACAATGAGGCAGGGGGTGACCTCACAGAACAGGAACATGAAGCAGACATGTTTGCACAGAGCTGAGAGGACAGTTCGTTTTGACCGCATATATTGTAACCTTCTGTGTGTTCTCTCAAGTTAGTCAATAAATATCCTGAAAGCATATCCATTGTATCCTTCTTACAGGATCTTCACATGCTTTGGAAGGGGATTAATATAGCGAGTTCACTATCTTCCATACACTTGTACAGAGACAGACTTCTCACAACTATCAGGGACTTATCTAATGTACATCGGTAGCAGAATACTATGTAATGATGCTATATGACTAAAACCAATACCACTATACAGTGCGTACATAACCCCATAATACCATACCCATATAAGACTTAAGCACTACTGCTCTACGGTGCCTACATAACCCTCATCATACCATACCCATATATAGGACTGAAACAATACTGCTATACACTGTATATAACCGCATCATACCATACCCATATATAGGACTGACACAATACCGCTATACACTGCCTACATAACCCCATCATACCACACCCATATATAGGACTGACAATACCGCTATACACTGCCACTAACCCCAATCATCACACCCATATATAGGACTGACACAATACCGCTATACAGTGCCTAACCTAAGTAATAGATTCCAACCCCCAACTCTACCTAAAACTGTAACCCCCCCCACATCCAACCCTAATTTAGGGTTGGTGCTAAAGTGATTTTGTCACCTCCATATTTCAGACATTAAGCGGGATTTTCTTTTCAGAATCGGGGGGTGTGTCTTCACCGCCAATCGGGGCGTCTACGTGCTCCCTGCCTTCCTATGATGTCCTCAATAATACAAGATCGCTGCTCAGTTATGAGGGAAAGGACGGACAAAGCATGGGGTGAAATTATTTCGGGCTGCTGCAGATTCCTAGATTCCTTTCACACCACGAGGAGGAGGAAAGTAGATGATCAGAGAAGGGAACAGGTAGCATGTGCTACAATGCGTGCCCCTGAGATTCCCACCATGGACGAGGCCAGGATCGTGCTGCGGCAGGCAATAGAAAACACTAAGGCATGGTCGATCACCAGAGACACTCCAAGTGCACCATGAGCGCTGAAGGCAATGGGTCTCAAGAAAAATGTTTTAATTGCCCCATTACATGATTTTAATCTTCGTAGAAAGAAAATCCCGTTTACGGTTGCTTGTTGATCTGAATTCTGGCAAAATTTGACATGGCTTGACTTGGACGAATCCCTCCGATTGGGGTGAAATTTAACCGATTTGAATCCAAGAGCAACACTAGTTAGGGGCATTGGGGTCCCATGTATAATGTTTAGGTGTTTCTCGCCCATAGACACTGATATTAAAACAAGTCATTTCCCCTTGTTCTAGATTTCTCCTGGTAATGTCAGCCCAACCCCTTGATGGTAATCCTGAGCTCCTCTTCTTATGTAACCCTTGCTTAGGCTTTGTGGGATGAGTCCTACCCAAGTCACTCTACCCAAAAGTCTGCCCATCTGTTTTCATGCAGATTGGAAGCGGCCCTTGTTCTGAGCGAATCCTCTGTTGCAGATTTCCCTGGCATTCAGGAGTCTGCCGGCGGCCTACCAGGAGATAATCGCAGATGCCTGCCACAAAGCGGGACTGGGCATGGTGGAGTTTTTGGAGAAGAAAGTGGATTCTCTACAGGATTTGGATAAGGTCGGAAAAGTTAAGGTGTTTTGCCGTCACCACCACCACCCAAAGGGAAAATGTCTGTTTAAAAAAAAAAAATACACTGAGAGCAGGATATAATAGAGGGAGAGATATAATGTTGGTGTATGGGGGCACCACATTCGACCTCATTGCTGTGCCTTGCAATTGCTGTTATAGGGTATCCCTAAACATGAAATTATTATTGGTAAGTATAATATGGAGGAGGTCTAGGCAAAAGGAGAGAAGGTGAGCAGACAGATATACAGTGAAGGAAATAGTTATTTGATCCCTGGTGGATTTTTTAACTTTCCCACTGACAAAGACATGAAAAGTCTATAATTTAAAGGGTTGGTTAATTTTAACATTGAGAGATATAAAATCCTGAAAATCCTATTGTATAAACTATATACATTTATTTGCATTTTACTGAGAGAAGTATTTGATCCCCTTACCAACCATTAAGAGTTCTGGCTCTTAAACACCAGTTAGACTCCTGTCCACAGACTCAATCAGTCAGACTCTAACCTCTACAACATGGGCAAGACCAAAGAGCTTTCTAAGGATTTCAGGGACAAGATCATAGACCTGCACAAAGTTGGAATGGTCTATAAAACCATAAGTAAAACGCTGGGTGAGAAGGAGACTGTTGGTGCAATCGTAAGAAAATGGAAGAAATACAAAATGACTGTCAATCGCTATCGATCTGGGGCACCTGCAAAATCTCACCTCGTGGGGGATCCTTGATCATGAGGAAGGGGAGAGATCAATCTAACTCCATTCAAAAGAGAAAACGAGGTGGCACCGGTATACATCTCTGTAGTCCTATATAGTGTATAGAACAGTGTCCATTTAATGCAGACGGGTGGTGCTCAGTAAAAAAGAAAGTAGCACAATTGAAATTTCAATCTTCAGAAAGAGCATTTACGGCACTCACCCAACTTCTTCTGCAAAAATCCTTTTATTGGAACATAAAATCAGGGCATCGGCACATATCACAAACACAGCCAACAGCCGTTTCACGTCCTCAGACGCTTTCTCAAGGCATGACGGGGAATAGGGCGTAAATGCATCTATTAACTCCACCGTGATGTCATTAAGACAAAACCAGTTGCACAATACCCAACATGTTAAACATATGACAAAACACAATATTTACGTTTAAAATCTAAACCATTACATTATTATTTATTATAAAAATGAAGATAGATCGTTCCTATCATTCAGTCCTAGAGGTCCGAGTGCTTCCGTATCCAGTATCCATTTGGACTCTAACTGCAATAGTTTTCTATGCCTATCTCCTACATTTCTATCCAAAGTCACACGTTCTATCCCTGCAAACTGAACTTGTGATATATCACAAAAATATGGAACGCTTCACGAATTTGCGTGTCATCCTTGCGCAGGGGCCATGCTAATCTTCTCTGTATCGTTCCAATTTTAGTATGTGCTTGCTTCGGCAGCACATATACTAAAATTGGAACGATACAGAGAAGATTAGCATGGCTCCTGCGCAAGGATGACACGCAAATTCGTGAAGCGTTCCATATTTTTGTGATATATCACAAGTTCAGTTTGCAGGGATAGAACGTGTGACTTTGGATAGAAATGTAGGAGATAGGCATAGAAAACTATTGCAGTTAGAGTCCAAATGGATACTGGATACGGAAGAACTCAGACCTCTAGGACTGAATGATAGGAACGATCTATCTTCATTTTTATAAAGGTAATAATGTAATGGTTTAGATTTTAAACGTGAAAGTATGTGTTTTGTCATATGTTTAACATTTTGGGTATTGTGCAACTGGTTTTGTCTTAATGACATCACGGTGGAGTTAAATAGATCATTTAGCCTATTCCTATTGCCTTAGATAAGCGTCGAGACATTGAAACGCTGTGGCTGTGTTGTGAATGTGCCATTCCGGGTTATTCCAATAAAAAGATTTTGCAGAAGAAGTTGGGTGAGTTACGTAAATACTCTTTCTGAAATTGAGAGATCATCTAGACTACAGGGGGACTGTTACTGATGCAAGGCGCTGAGACCCAGTCACAAGAAAACCTTGGTACTACAAGGAAGGGGAAAGAACGAAGGTAGGGGCGGGAGCATTTACGCCCTTTTTCCCCGTCATGCTTAAAAAGGTCGGGGGACGGAAACGCACTTTTTGTGAAATTGCCGTTTCCCCTGATTTTATGTTCCAATAAAAGGATTTTTGCAGAAGTTGGGCGAGTGCCGTAAATACTCTTTCTGAAGATTGAGAGATCAATCTAAAACTACATGGGGGGGGGGGGGATTTTTTATGTCTCAAGGCAGCTGAGACCACAGTCACCAAGAAAACCATTAGTAACACTTTAGAAAAATAGGCTGAACTGGATGGACGTCTTGTGTTTTTTTCAGCCTTACAAACTATGTAACACATTACGCCGTAATGGCTTAAAATCCTGCAGTGCCTGCATGGTCCAGCTGCTCAAGAAGGTGCATGTGCAGGCCCGTCTGAAGTTTGCAAATGAACACCTGGAAGATTCTGGAAGTGATTGGGAGAAGGTGCTGTGGTCAGAGGAGACAAAAATTTAGCTCTTTGGCAGTAACTCAACTCGCTGTGTTTGGAGAAAAAGAATTTCTGCTTATGACCCAAAGAACATAATCCCCACTGTCCAGCATGGAAGGGGAAACATGATGTTCTGGGGGTGTTTCTCTCCTTAGGGCACAGGACTACTTCACCGCATCAATGGGAGAATGGATGAAACCATGGACCATAAAATCCTGAGTGACCACCTCCTTCCCTCCACCAGGACATTAAAAATGGGTCGTGGCTGGGTCTTCCAGCAAGACAATGACCCAAACCATACAGCCAAGGCAACAAAGGAATGGCTCAAAAAGAAGCACATTAAGGTCATGTAGTGGCCTAGCCAGTCTGCAGACCTTAATCCCATTGAAAACTTATGGAGGGAGCTGAAGCTCCGAGTTGCCAAGCGACAGCCTCACAATCTTAATGACTTAGAGATGATCTGCAAAGAGGAGTGGAGCAAAATTCCTCCTGAGGTGCACAATCCATCAACTACAAAAAATGTCTACTGTGCTTGCCAACAAGGGTTTTGCCACCAAGTATTATGTCTTGTTTGCCAGAGGGATCAAATACTTATTTCACACTGCAAAATGCAAATAAATTTATATAATTAACATAATGTGATTTTCTAGTTTTTATTTTGGCTATTGTCGCTCTGTGTTTAAAATTAACCTACCCTTAATTCTAGACTGTTCATGTCTTTGTCCGTGGAAAACTTACACAATCAGCAAGGGATCATATAATTCTATCTATGTATGTGTGATAGATGTAGAAAAAAGAGATATAGATATATATGAGATTATAATAGATATAGTAAATAATAGTAATATTTAAATATATATATATAGTTGAGAGAGTAGGAAGATGAGAATCTCCATCTCCGAGCTGAAACATCGCTGTTTAGCATGGAGGAATAAACCATTCTATTGCTCTTATCTGTCTGAGGAGTGCCGTGGATTTTTCTTTACTTTTATATTTTGGAGCTCCCATATCAGAGCTACTGCTGCTGGCACCCACATCTATTTTTTCTATTGCTATTTTAGGAGTGCTGCTTTGTTTCCAATTGCATATATATACATCACAGAGCCTAGTTTAGATTTATTAGGTACACCATGCTAAGTAACGGGTTGGACCCCCTTTTCCCTTCGAGAACTGCCTCAATTCTTCGTGGCATAGATTCCACAAGGTGTTGCAACGATGCTCAATTGGTACCAAGGGCCCAAAGAGTGCCAAGAAAATATTCCCCACACCATGACACCACCACCAACCCAGCCTGAACCGTTGATACAAGGCAGGATGGATCCATGCTTTCATGTTGTTGAACGCCAAATTCTGACCCTACCATCCGAATGTCGCAGCAGAAATACGAGACTCATCAGACCAGGCAACGTTTTTCCAATCTTCTACTGTCCAATTTCGATGAGCTTGGGCAAATTGGAGCCTCAGTTTCCTGTTCTTAGCTGAAAGGAGTGGCACCCGGTGTGGTCTTCTGCTGCTGTAGCCCATCTGCCTCAAAGTTCGCCGTACTGTGCGTTCAGAGATGCTCTCTGCCTACCTTGGTTGTAACGGGTGGCTATTTGAGTCACTGTTGCCTTTCTATCAGCTCGAACCAGTCTGCCCATTCTCTTTGACCTCTGGCATCAACAAGGCATTTCCGCCCACAGGACTGCCGCTCACTGATGTTTTTTCTTTTTCGGACCATTCTCTGTAAACCCTAGAGATGGTTGTGCGTGAAAATCCCAGGAGATCAGCAGTTTCTGAAATACTCAGACCAGCCCTTCTGGCACCAACAACCATGCCACGTTCAAAGGCACTCAAATCACCTTTCTTCCCCATACTGATGCTCGGTTTGAACTGCAGGAGATTGTCTTGACCATGTCTACATGCCTAAATGCACTGAGTTGCCGCCATGTGATTGGCTGATTAGAAATTAAGTGTTAACGAGCAGTTGGACAGGTGTACCTAATAAAGTGGTCAGTGAGTGTATATGGTTATATAATAGAGGAGAGGAGTGTCCTATCACAGAGCTGAGCTTCTCTCCCTCCTATTCTGCTCTCAAGATTGCAGAAATCATCTGACAGGTTTACTTTACGTGAGGCACTTGAGATTTCCAGTATTTTAGTTAACCTCAATGGCATACTTAAGTGTTAACCTGGCTTCTCCTGTCTTTGCCCAGTACTGTTACTATGTGACTGGATTAGCGGGGATCAGTTTTCATCGATCAGTTTCCGCTTCAGGACTGGAAGATGCTGTCAATGTCGAGGATACAAGACTCTTAAATTCATGGGTTTTTATACAGAAAACGAACCTCATCCGAGATTACCTGGAGGACCAGCTGGAAGGACGAGAGTTCTGGCCAAAAGAGGTGAGTGTAGACTGATGCCTCAAGCTTGAATAATTGTATATGTGACTGTAGGAAGTCCCTCACTTTAGGACTATGAGCAAAGAACCAACACGGTCTCCATTCTGTAATCATCAGGTGTGGAGCAAATATGCCACAAAGCTGTCAGACTTAGCCTAGCCGGAGAACATTGTGCTGGCTGTGCAGTGCTTGAATGAACTGGTGACCAACGCGTTGCAGCACCTGCCCGATGTCCTGCTGTACCTGTCCCAGATGAGGAACCAGAGCGTGTTCAACTCCTGCGCCATCCCACAGGTGAGTGGGAAAAGGCACGGTCCAGCACCACCTGGTCTGCAGCTAGGGAAGACCCCTCATGTCTTATACTACAGTCACATCCAGAGCTGCGTTCACACATGCCCTGTCAGCTGCCATTGAATCCAGTCCGAGTTACGTCCTATTACACGGATATGTCTCCTATGTATAGTTCCTGCCCAAAATGGAAGCTTGTTTGCAAAGTTTTTGCTTTAATCTGTATGGACTCCTAATAATCTTTATTTAATAATAATAATCTTTATTTATATAGCGCCAACATATTCTGCAGCACTTTACAATTTGGAGGGTGTAGGTACAGACAAAAGAAATACATTGCACAATGAAAAGCTACTTATAGATGAGACACAAGGTGAGAGGGCCCTGCTCGCAAGAGCTTACAATCTATTAGGGTGTACGGGAGAGACGAAGGGTAAGACGTGCTAGATTTACAATGGTCCAGCCATGTGACATAAATATGGGGTTGTTTTATGTAGAATTCGGATGAACCTGCCACCCAAACAGTACATCTATATACAGTTAAGTGCCGCAAATGAGATGAGTGCGCTAGGGAGTGTGGGGGAAGGGGGGAGGGTGTTAGCATTAGGGATTCTGGTAGGCCAGAGTGAGAAGATATATTCTCAGGGCCCTTTTAAAACTACGAGAGTTGTGAATGTGCCTGATCGCCCACGGTAGCATGTTCCAGAGAACTGGCGCCGCACGTGTGAAGTCTTGGAGACTGGCATGGGAGGTTCGGATGATTGAGTGTAACCTGATATCATCAGCAGAGCGGAGAGAGCGGGTATGGTGGTAGACAGAGATGAGGGAGGAGATGTAGGGAGGAGCAGCATTGTGGAGACCTTTATGAGTGAGAGTGATGAGTTTGTGTTGTATCCTGTACTGGATAGGCAACCAGTGCAGTGACTGACACAGGTAGAGGCATCAGTATAGCGGCTGGGAAGAAAGACAAGCCTGGCTGCTGCATTCAGGACAGATTGGAGAGGGGAGAGTTTGCACAGAGGGAGACCGATAAGCAAGGAGTTACAGTAGTCGAGACGAGAATGAATAAGAGCAACAATGAGAGTTTGAGTTGTTTCCACAGTGAGAAAAGGATGGATTCCGGAGATTTTCTTGAGGTGCAGGTGACAGGAGCAGGCATTTGTTCTTAAATTGGGGATCTCCTTCATATCCATGTACAGGTGACCAGGACTCTCCACGCAGTGTCAGATTATAAGTTGTGTTTTGGGTGGTTGCTTGTAGCTCATAGCCAACAGAGTTTCCACTTAAATTGGTGTTCTCATCTCATCAT
Source organism: Phyllomedusa bahiana (assembly GCA_025379985.1). Taxonomy (NCBI): domain Eukaryota; kingdom Metazoa; phylum Chordata; class Amphibia; order Anura; family Hylidae; genus Phyllomedusa; species Phyllomedusa bahiana. Next base: position 96,033 of record JAODAL010004917.1, on the reverse strand, counting down.
TGGTAGCGTATCAGTAAAATATACCATTATTGGGTGCTAGGGGCCGGTCCCAGCTCTGGGGCCTGCATCTATTTTGGGATATCGTCCATATCTTCCTTCTTTCTAAAACTAAAAACTGTTTTCTCAAGTCTTCATTCTCACTCTACCCCAATGGCTCTACACCATCCCAAAATTCTGTTGCCTTGGGATAACCTTTGACTCTGTCCTTCAAGCCACACATCAAAACCCTCACCATCTCCTGCTGCCTCCTGAACATTATTTCTCAAATACACACTTTCCTCAAAAGGGAGTTGCAGAAGTTAAAGCTTGCTCGCCCATCGAGGCATGATTAAAAAAAAATAAAATAATCATACTCCCCGGACGCTTCCATCCTGTTAATTCCGGCTGTAGCTGTGAACGTTCATCGTCCATGTGACGGATTCAGCAAATTGCAGGCCACAATGTCGCATGCATGATGAACATTCCCAGCTACAGCCAAGACGAGTGGGATGGCCACCGGGACCGATTGTGAGTGTCCGGGAGGGGAGTATGATTCTTATCTTCTATATTAACGTGCTTCGATGGACAAATGAGCTTTCTTAGCTTCCGGAACACCCCTTGATGCTATAAAAATGCTGGTCCATGCCTTTGTCCTCTCCCATCTAGTCGACTATGTGGCTTCCTGTCTAGTAAACTTGCTCACCTTCAAACCTTCCTCAACTGCTGCCCATCTGATCTACCTCTCCTCCTCTGCCAGTCCCTTCACTGACTTCTCATTGGCCAGCAAATTCAAGTTACTAACCCTGACCTACAAGGCTCTCTGTAATCTGTGCCCTCCATAAATCTTTGCCCTAATTATTAGATACCTTCCATCACACAATCTCGGTACCTCTTTCTGCTCTTCCCGTGCAGCTCCTCACACAACCATGTCCAAGACTTCTACCTTGCTACCCAAACACATCAGACTCTCCTCCACTTTCACTAGCTTCAAAAGCAACCTGAAAACCCATCCCTTCAAAATAACCTTCAATAACCCTCCTGCCACCCCACCATAATACACACCTTTCCACCCCTAACCTTTTGTCTTTTTCCTCCCTTCCTTGTAGATTGTAAGCCTTGGTGGAAAATAGAGGAGCCATAAGATAATGATCAATATGGCTAAAAGAACAAGTTAACAATTCAACCATAAACTTAACGTTATCTAGAGAAAAAAGGATTCAATCTCAGGAGGAGAAAAGCCTTCTTCACTATGAGAACTGTGGAATAGCCTGCCTGAGGAGCTAGTCACAGCAGGAACAGTTGAGGGTTTCAAAAAAGGCTTTGAGAACTACCTTAAACTAAAATATATCAATATGTATGTAGCTGTACAAAATATCTGGATCCAGTTTGGCAATTTTGGAATCAGAAATTAAATATTCATATAGGGCAGATTTGGTTCTTGCCTTAATTGTTCCAAGCCTTCATCGGTAGAGGGAAGCTAAGTTTAAAAATTTCCTATCTTCCTCGTTCCCCACCTTTGGTTGAACTTGATGGATAGACTTTTTCAACTATTGTGACTTAGAGATCAACAATCTTTAACAACTGTGCATCAAGGAGCCACAAAGGGTGAACCAATGCATTAAGCTTTAGTAGCCTCATTGGGGTGCATGAGGATGCCCAATTTACTGCAACTAGGTAACTAGCAGTTATACTGTAATAACGGGCCTCAAAGTCTCCATTCAAAGTGGAGAACTGATCAAAACATGTAAACTAAGAACCTCAGTTTTTTTTTCATGTATTGTAGATAGCATAAATGCTTTTTTAGAGGTTTCCATGTCTTGTTTACTAGTCACGCTTGGGCACAACTCTCCATTTTGTTCCATGGGAGTTCAGTGTAAGTGGTGGCTTAGTTGTACTTAGAACTCCCATAGAACATAATGGAAAGTCCTATAAAAGCCTGAGCTGCTGCCATTCTGAGCTAACACTCTCGAGGGGCCAGTCCTGAGATAAGTGCAGGTCCTGGAGGAGGGAGCCGCACCTATCGTACATTAATGGCAGATCCTATCTATTTAGGCAGAAAGAAAAAAAATCTTTCTAACAAAACATTTTGTGTATTTGATGAGATATATTACAAGCAAACTCTCCAAACACAAGGAGCAACATGTCCCGTTAGGGTTGCACCATTTTTTTGGGTGTATTTTGCCCCAAAAAACTGATGCCCTATTCTCTATACAAATGAACTGTAGTACACCAAAACTAGTGCAGGCACAACACAATCAAATATACTAGCAACGATATGCTATGCACCTAGATTAGGCGCATCAATTATACTAAGCAAGGTAGACCAGCCGCCAGATTTATGACTGGATCAATCGAAAAAGAGCTGTCAATCCTTTCTGTGTCAGGTAAGGCAGTGTTCCCCAACTCCAGTCCTCCAGACCCACCAACAGGTCATGTTTTCAGGATCTCCCATAGAATGCACTGACAATAATTATATCACCTGTGCAATGCTAAGGAAAGCCATAAAACATTACCTGTTGGTGGGCCTTGGGGACTGGAGTTGGGGACCCCTGGGGTAAGGTTTCCCGTCCAACCTCGCCCGGCCCGGACACGGAAAGGATTGACAGATTGATAGCTCTTTCTCGATTCTGTGGGTGGTGGTGCATGGCCGTTCTTAGTTGGTGGAACGATTTGTCTGATTAATTCCGATAATGAATGAGACTCCCCCTTGCTAACTAGTTGCGCGACCCCCTGGCGGAATTTTTTTCGTTATTTGTTTCTTTCTTTGGGGTATCCTTGGTTAGTTAGTAGTAGTTTGAACTTTTGAGCACCTTTTTACTTTTTTTGTGTCTGTATTATTGTATGTGGTTTGTGTAGCTTGTTAGTTAGGGCATTGGCAGTTTAGGTTCCTAATTGGGTGCGCCCTAATCGGGGCGATCTCCCCATTTTGTATAGGCGGCTTTAGTCGGTTTAGGGATATCGCTAGTGTATTTTAGGTATTACTAAAGTTATATTTTAATTATTTCTTAGGTTTATACATTAAAGTAGTTTGGTAGTCTTATGTATGAATATAACCAGGTTCTGATTATCTTTGTATCGTCGGGTTTCCCATACTTATTTACAATATCAGGTTTATGTGGTTTGTTTTTTCTGTATTTTTTGTCCGATCTTACTGCTGTGTCCACAGGTCCTGGCTATCGCCACACTGGCCGCATGCTACAACAACCCGCAGGTGTTTAAGGGAGTGGTGAAGGTCCGCAAGGGCCAGGCAGTGACGCTGATGATGGACGCCACCAACATGCAGGCGGTCAGAGCCATTGTGTACCAGTATGTGAATGAGGTAATGAATCTGCGTGGTGAATACAGAACAGACGTCCGACATTCAGACTTCCCAGTCATGTGTAAAGAGGACTAACTGACCCCAACTCGTCAGATATGGGTAGTCATCACCTGAATAAGGAACCACAAGGCTCTAGCAAGTGATGTATTCTCTCCATGTTTACCAGGCACAGCGATTGTGGCTGTACCTGGTACTGCAGCCTAGGGGTATGTTCATACGGTGTCTTGAGTCGCGTACCTGTACTCGCCGCAAGACGCCAGGTCTTTTAGAAGTATGCACTGGCTAAAATGCTCTGCGCCGGCGCCAATAGACTCGCTTTCCTCGGCACATAAGCTATTGTCTAATATTTCAATGTGTTTGGTGATCTGAAACCTTGAAGTAAGAGAAACATCCAAAAGATTAAGAAATCGGGCAGGGAGCACATACTTTTTCACATCATTGTATCGTATTGAGATGCCATCAAAGGCTGGGGTGGAAATGTCCCTTTTTTAAATTTTTCTTCTATTAATGTCCTTTTTAGGGGATGTTCACATGACTTATTTTAGCAAGGATTTCGACGCCGATTCCTTGTACAAGCCGACGGCCATTCATTGTGGTTCGCCCAGAGAACCACTGCACAGATTTTTCATGGCGTGGGGGAAAAAGCATGAACATGTTAATTTTTTAAAATAGATCCTGCCTGCTGGATGGTGTTTTGTATTGGGTGGACCAAAGTATTAGTCTCATTGCAGAGGGGCTAACCCACATCCAACCAAATGCCTCAGTTAAGATCCGTGGCAGGAAGCCAAGCTGTCGCCTCGGTTTTGTGCCGAGGAAACCACGTCGGACAGCATGTAGGTGGCTTGAGCTTGTGATCTTCTCATTTTTGAACCTAATACGTTATTTCTGCCGCTGTTGCTTGAAAAAAGCGTTTAGCTATATATTGTCACAGAGGAAATGGAGGAAACATAGTCTGTTTTGGGTTATGTTTGCTCTAATTTCTGTCGGTATAGGATAGACCAGGCAGGGCTGGAACTACCGGGGTAGCAGCTTCTACCAGGCCCACGTCCTTAGATGGCTGCTGGTGGGCTCTGATCAGCGGCGGAACTACACGCCCCGGTGCAGTCTTCCTTATAACGCCTGGCCCGTCTGTTGTGGGTGCTGTGCTAAGCAGCCTGGTAAATCTAAGGCCTTAAGTCTACCAGACCGCAGCCCACAGTGCTGACATGGGTGGCGCAATGATGTTGTGTCATCACGCTGGCCGGGCTCTCATCACGTTGGGGGATTGTGGAAATGGGAGGTCCATTATAACTTACCCCTAAGCCTGCCTACCTATGTGGGGCCTCTTGGAGCCTACTAACCTACATGCCTATGGCCTACCAACCTATCTAATGGGGGTCTACATACTTGCTAATATGGTTCTGAGCGGTACAGGCCATAGCTGTAACACAATCTCCAATATCCAAAAGTTTGCTATGGGCCCAGGCTTCTCTAGTTATGCCTCTGAGACCAGGCGTTTGTGTCTGTACCTATGCTTTATTCATCTATGCATTGTGCCAGATACCCTGGTGTTCCCCCTGGCTCCATAGCCCTGTTGTGGTATCCATTGCCTCTTGTGTCCCGGGTAAAGTGGCCAATCCACTGTTTTCTGCCATGATAATATGCATTATTTTTTTGCCATCTAAAGAAGTTTATAACTTGCTGTTTAGTTTCTATAGCGTGTCATGTACCCCATTTCAGATGCAGAGCTCCACATCACTTGCCGGTATTTTGTACTGCATGGAGGAGCAAACACCCCAAAACAGTTGCCTACAGGCTCAGTGATTCAGATGTAAACTGAGGAACACTACATCCAATAAGCAGTGCTGCAGTGTCCTAGCTCATTTCCCATGAGCCTTTCTGTCTATATTACAATTTCAGTGGAGCAACTAATGGTGCCTAAGTCTTCAGCCGCCTACATGATAAAGATCTAGTAAAGGGGTCTGCTGCCAGTAGAAAATGCTCGTTAGTGTGTCAGGGCATTATGGAAAATAGAAGAAAAGATGATTACTTACTCCCTGGACGCTCTTTTTCCTTTGCTGTGGTCGTCCTGGTATATACTTGCCCGTTCATCCTTCACATAACCATTGTGGCCACCTGTGATTGGCTGAACCTGTTGTGAATCATGTGACTGCTGTGTCCTCTGTGCATTGCTGTACCTGTCATGTGACCTCTGTGGCCACCTGTGATTGGCTGCACCTGTCACTTGAACTATGAATATTCCTAGCTACTGCTGGGATGGTTGCAGTGGTAAGTACTCTCTTCTATTTCCCATAATGCCCCCACAGACTATCGAGCATTTTCGACTGTCGGGGCACACATGTTTAAGGATGTTATTTTGAGTCTGTGGGGCACTCCTTTAAATACGTAATCACAGGAGAACATAGGACTCAACTCTACTTTACTTGGCTTTACTTCCGTTCTTTCATTAAACCTACTTTTTATGAATCTATATTGATGTGGTTTTTTCATTGCTTTATTTTTCCAGATCTGCCAGAAGATCCCTCTGGGAGACCCGTCAGCTGCTCGCGCACAGAAAATTGTCTCCACCGTCCAGAGGCTGTGCCTTTCCAGCGGCCCCTTGTTGTCTCGGCACAGGATTTGGCCCATTTATGTGTCCTGTGCTATGCTGTTTGTGGCCCTCATCTGGCAATTCTTAAGAACGGTCTAGGCCTCAGAGGAGGTGCACACAGGCCAGTGAGCTGGGACATGACACCTTCTAGACCAGGGTTGGGCAATTAATTTTCCCATGGGGCCACATGAGAAATTGGAATGGTTTTAGAAGGCCAGACTATATTTAACTCAGTTCTACACATTATCTATTGTGAGCACTCGCTTAACGCTTGGATGCCATATTGGTTTATCCTGGGTGTCATGCTTGGCTCTCGGGATCAGCGTCCTTGGTAGAATGGTTGTGGCTCATCAACACATAGCATCTTTTAACACTAGCCTCAGCCAGCTTTATTAAGGCACAGTATACCGGAACCAAAATATAGACCGTCTAGCTGCTAACTCGCAAGTATATCAGTGGTCTGGATCTATCATCCAAACCTACGTAACATGGTACCCTCAACGCACACTTTTAGGCTTCCCTCAAGCCTCCGGGGGCCAGAGCTGCTCTCTAGCTCCACATTGCAGGTAGCAGACCATGCCACCTGATTTACCTGGAGAGACAGGGTTTTTTTTTTTTTATAGGCCTGGTAAAACCTAGACTGTGGGAACAGCCACCCACCCAACTGCATCTGTAATGGGAAAAGTTAGCCCATAAGGGCTGGGCATCCACCATCCTACATATAGGTGTCGGCAATCCAATGTTGCTGACAGACAACAACTGGCTTCCCCCACTGAGCCCAGGCACTCAGCCACACAATTCTAGCAGGTGACTGACTGTATTCCACCTAGTGAAAGCACCTTGCAACCACCTGAGGCCGCTCTGCCATATTTGATAAAGGCTGTAGGACTTTTTCCACCCTGCACAACCCATCCTTGAGGGTCAAAGCTCATACTTTGGGGCAACGTCATTCTGCCCTGAAGATGTAGGGAAGATATTATTCACATACAGCTCAGCCGTGGGCTCATACCATGCACTCACCCCACAATGGGCAACAGTTTATAGCCACTTTCTACAGGTGCCACAACCATGCACACCCTGCAACAAGGCTGTCATCATCTTCAGCCCGTATGCCGACATTCACAGGGTTACTACTGAAAACCCCAATACCAGCACTATCATACTTAACCTTCTTCCTCACAGACTATCTTGTCATTGTGCCCACTGGGCAGTGACTTCATGATTTTGGGTCTCATGTAAGCAAAAGACCCCTGGTTGGACCTAGCAACCACACTAGTGTCACAGTAAGCTGTAATGACATCACACCTCTCAGAGTTGCTAATCACCATGGCGCTAGGGGTGCACCTGAGTCCCAACCTGCTACCTTTTTGTCTGCAGGATTACAATGAGACCCAAAACTCTCTCTTCTTCACAAGGCCTCTGATCCTCACTGACCATCTTCTGCCCCTTGGGGTCAGCTATATCCTCTAATTTCTCTGGACTCTGAAGGTCTGCCTCTTGGCTATAGCTGACCTATGGTTTCTACCAGAGGAAATCTGGTCTACTCCACACACCACCTCATTAGCATTTTAGGACACATTCCCCTGTGCACACTTCTCACCAGCTCCATTTAGCAGCAGACCCTCTGCAGCAATGTGTGGAGAGGTTTCCTTCATGGCCCCTGTGACAGTCTCTAAGGTAGAACTCTCAGCCTCGACCAGGGTCACTCCTCACTCCTGCATCTTGTTCACCATCAAGTTTGCCCTGAGCAGTGGAGTCTATATTTACAAACTGGATATCAGTCATAGCAGCCTGGCCATCATCTTTATGGTTCTCCCACTCCTACACCAGACTTGCCATGTTCACATTAGGCAACTCAGTCACATTTTTTAACACCAGTAGCTGCAGTAGACATCTGCCTGCAAATGGCACCCACCTGTAGGTGGCCACAAACCACAGGACATACCACCTCTGTGATACTGTTACTATTGTCCTCCATATAAGCTAATGCATAAACTTCAAATTCTGGAAAATGGTCTAAATATTCATGCCAGTTTTATCACACTGTGAGGGCCACAAATCACAACCTAAGCGCAAATGAGATGAGAGAGAAGTCCAGATTGTTTATTTCTTGACCTGTTGTAAATGACTTCTCTGCTTATATTGCATTTTGTTATTTTTAAAGATTCTAAGTTCCTTTGAAGGTCCAGGTCTATTGTGTATAAAAAGTCTGTAAATTTTCAGTTTCTTGTTTAACATTATGTCTGATGAAGGGAGCTAGTACTCTGGAAAGCTCACCAAATATACTCAGCCTTTAAAAGGTATTGCCTGATTTCTTCACTCTTCTACTACTTTCTATGGCTAACATGGTACAACATTATACTACTATTGTCCTCCATAACATTCACGAATAATTTATCACTTGTCTAGGACCCAGGCTCCATTTTTTATCAGCTGAGGAGTCAGACATTCTCAGCTGCTCCTTACTAGGGTTTAAGCATGCACCCACCTCTGGTGTAGCAGCTCACTCTTTCTATCACCACTGTCACTGCAGGCTTTGTGACAATAATAGCTACTGGAAATACAGCAACCATAGAAGCAAGTGAACTCTGCTGCACTGAATGTCCTGGAATGTTATTTCCCTTCCTTCCCTGCACTGCCGCTATCCAGCTCTCCATCATAGAGCCCCTTCTCTGGAATACACTGCTCAGGGCTGCACACACAATCTGCCTCAGCACATGTTTCCTTTACACAGGTGTTTTCCTCCTAACAGCAATCTTCATCATCATCACACGGCCACACTGACACATCAGTGTCCATTCCCTCACTGCAACGGAGACTCTTTAGAGTCTTCCCCACGGTCAATATCTGGCACATTCACACTCATAGTCTCCTCATACATGGCAGCTGAGCAATTGTTCCCAGGATTTGCCTTTTCCCTTTTAGACAAACACCAGACTGTTCACACTAGGCAAACTTGTGGCCATCATTACTGCACCCACTACCTCTTGCACCCAAACCACTTTAAGGGCAACCTGAACTTTAATCTACCCCTCACATACACACAGTGCGCAGGGATCACTGGCAACACATTACCCAACTGGACTCCAGAATTCACACCACTGCGGGCCCCAAATTTATAAGTTTTCCCCAAAAGGAGATGCAAAGTACCTTGTTCTACCGGGAACCACATTAGTCCACATGGGGGTAATACATTTTCCCCCAAATTTTCACCCACCACCAGACGCACATCCCCTTTCGCACACTCCCCTGTTATCCAACCTCTACGGGGCACTTTAACTAGTCGCCTATACTGGGGTGGCATTTCTTTTGAAGCTGTTCAAACTCGCTTAATTTCCTTTTAGGTAAAACCCAAATTCATATTCCCCTTCCGACGTTTTCTCCCTCTTAAGATCAGAGAGGGGTTTATGACTGGGCATCCGGTTGCTGGAAATTGTCCAACCCCCCTTTGGCCCTTCCCCATTGGTTCCCCGAGAACCCTCTCTGATCTAAAAAGGGGGGAAATGTCGGGGAAAGGGAATATGAAGCTGCGGACTGGAAGGAAGTTAGTTTCTTTATTATGGAAAATTTTTTTGTTTTTGTATAAGCAATGGGTGGGTAACCCCTTTCTCAGTTTTTTTAGTGATTTGGGAAGGCCCACTTTTTTTAATATGGGTATCTAAATAGTGCAGTGCATTTATAGGGTGAGGCACCAAGGGGCGATTTTTTTTTTTTCCCCTCCTATTTTGCTAGGGTGTGCTAGCGGAGAGTTTAGGGAAATTGGTTTAAAACTGTTTATCGCTATATGATATTATATTGAGTTTCCCCTCCCTTAACCTTGAGGATACCTATCTCACATTTTTGATGCACCATATATCTTTCTATTTAGATAGGTGAAGATTATTTTCGATGAATATCAAATAAAATTTTTAATTAAGTGGGTTCGTGTAGTTTCTTTTCTGTGATTAGTATACATTGAAGGCCTTCTTCCAAAAGTTTGAATGGGATAGTTCCTAAACGTGGTCTGACAGTTGCATATGCAATATAATTTGTTCTGTTTTGATTTGCAGTGTATTTCATCCAACTGAGCCATTCATTCATTTTTGTGTATCCTGTTTCTTTTTCCTCATAACTCACTTCTTCTAGTGTCTTAAGATCTAGATTTAATGATGATTTTGTGGGACTTTCTTCAAGAGCAGTAGTCTGCTGCTTGTGCATAGCCTTTAGCCAAAAAGTTTCTTGCTGGACTATTTGGCCTGGCACATACAAGCCTAATACATATAGGCCTTCATCTCTAAGTGAAGGTTAATTTAGATTTATCATGTGAGGATTACAGGGTCACCCCCGTCTCATTCCATTTGGGATTTACTGTTAAAATAGCCATCCCCTTAGAGAGGGGTTCTCCTGTCAGACTAACTCGAGTTATAGCTTCCTTTGGGACATACCTCCACGGGGTTCCCGTGTTCCAGCCAGCTTCTGACCAAGAATGACCGTTTTCATTCCCCAGTCTAGTTACACAAATGTATGTTAAAGCCCCTGAGAAACCAGTGGCAAACTTAATATTTTCATCGCTATTACCGTATATACTCGAGTATAAGCCGAGGCACCTACTTTTGCCCCAAAAAACGGGAAAACTTATTGACTCGAGTATAAGCCTAGGGTAGAAAATACAGCAGCTACTGGTAAATTTTAAAAATAAAAATGGATACCAATAAAATTACATAGGCAGTTTAATGTCCCCCATAGGCAATTGTAGGCAGATATATTGCCCTATATGCAGGTATATGGCCCCATAGGCATGTAATAGGCAGTTATATGTCCCCCAGAAGCAGATTATAGGCAGGTATATGGGCCCCATACGCAGGTAATAGGCAGGTATATGGCCCCATAGGCAGGTATAGGGCAGGCTATAGGCAGCTGTAGGCAGGTATAGGCAGCTGTAGGCAATAATAGGCAAAATAAAAAACAATCACTTACCTGGATCCCCGCTGCTCCGTCTCCCGGGCACGCTCCTCGGTCTTCCCGGCACAGGCAGGTGACGTAATCAGGCCGCGCACGCAGCGTGATGACACACGCTGCCTTTGCCGGAAACTCCGGACAGCCGCGAGTCTGCGACTGCCCAGAGTCCACTGCGGAGCAGGGAGTGCTCGGTCTCTGCACCGCAGTGGTATCTCTTCACCTATATACGCACCTGAGGAGTCTCATATAGGTGAAGGGATCGCGGACAGTGCCCGGGCCAGCGCAGAACCCGGACACTGAGCGCTCACACGGACTTCAGTTATAACCGCTCCCTGAGGAGCCGCATATAGCTGAAGCGTCCCTGACGGCGCACGGGCCATCGCAGCGCCCGAGTGCCGACAGTGACTCGAGTATAAGCAGAGGGGAGATTTTTCAGCACATTTTTTGTGCTGAAAAACTCGGCTTATACTCGAGTATATAAGGTATCTTTTTTCCACTGACACTGAACTACTTTACAAGAGTCAAACAGAAAAGTTGCTGTTGACTTTGCAGTGTTGAACCACATGGTCACCACAATATTTTTGGCTTATCAACCTGGTTTTTTTTTACTGGAGAGAGGTTACCATGATCACCAAGATTAAAATCATTCTTCCATTCCAGAGCTTTAGACTGACTTGCATGAATCCAATTTGGTCTTCCTTCAAGTTTTACGAAAGTGGCTGTAGGGAGGAGAACCAGGAAGGGACCATCAAATCTTGGTTCCAGTGGCTTTCTGATATGTCTTTTCACAACTACCCAATCCCCTGGTTGGAGGGAATGAGTTCCTTCCCGACTCTCTGGATCTGGAATAGAATCCTAAACTTGTTTATGTACAATGGAGTCTCTTTTGGAGATTCTGGACATACAATGTGATAATCTCACTAGCTATTTGTAATGTCTTTAGGAAATACAGACCTAGCCTTGGTGCTGATCCAAATAAAACTTCAAAGGGAGATAATTTTGTTTTTCTATCGGGCGTGTACCTAATGGAAAATAATGCTAATGACAAACAGTGTGTCCAAGGCTTCCCTTGCTCTTCGCTAACCTTTTGACTCTTTAGTTTAAGGGTACCATTCATTCTCGCCACTTTCCCACAAGCTAGTGGGTGCTAGGGGGTATGAAAAGCTTGACTTATCCCCAACATTTGCATACCATTCTGCATTACCTCTCCAGTGAAGTGAGTACCTCTATCACTCTCCAAACTTTCCCATAGTCCAAAACTACAGAAAATCTGTCATCAGTTTCTTTGCTGTGGCATTTGGCATCAGAAAGGCTTCTGGCCACCCTGAGAAGAGATCAATACATACAAGGACATACTCGTACGTGCCTACCTTACGTAGTTGTATGAAATCAATATGCAATCATTGAAACGGGTAGAGGGTTTTTGGTGTGTGTTTCTGATATACTTTGACTACTCTACATGGGTTATGTTGTATGCATGTGAGGTATGATTGTGTATACCTGGCAGCAACCATTTTGAATCCAAGGGCAAACCATTGTCGACTAGACCATACATAACATTCTTAGACAGATGTGTTGGACCATGAGCAGCTTGAACCACCGCAGGGTACAAAGGACCTTGGCAGGCACACCCGCATTTCCAACTTCCACAGACCTTCATGTTCCTCAGCTCCAGCCTTTGACCAGACCCTCATCTCTTCCCCAGCGATTTGCTGAGTTGGAGCCTGCGGGATACCTAGGTCTAGGAGCTTACACTCCATAGTCCTCATAATTAGTGGAAATGTTCCTGGGGCCTTTTGTTCCCTTGGTTTCCTTGCCGCCTCTTTTGCTGCCCTGTCTGCCATGTCATTGCCTCGTGTCTCATTAGTATCAAGCTTTGTGTGCGCTCTAACTTTGATAATCGCAACCTCTTTCGGACGCAGTAGGGCCTCCATTAGTTGATTGATGAGGTACCTATGTTTAATGGGGGTGCCTGCTGATCCCTGGCTTTCCAGATAGGGCCATATTCGTGGGCAATCCCAAAAGAATATGTGGAGTCGTATATGTTTGTCTTTTGACCCTCTAAGCCAGGCGTCCTCAAACTGCGGCCCTCCTGCTGTTGGGAAACTACAACTCCCATCATGCATTTATATAATCTATAACTGGGAATGATGGGAGTTGTAGTTTCCCAACAGCTGGAGGGCCGCAGTTTGAGGATGCCTGCTCTAGGCGCTTCAATGAGTGCCCCAATTCCGCCTCCTGTGCTGACATGTGAGAGGGAAGTAGTTCTGTTTTTTTTCTACCTTATGGTGCATGACCACTCCAAACCCAATGTAAAACTGTCCATCTTCACCGATGCTTCTGGAGCCATCTGCAAAAAAACTCAACATCTGGTTTAGTGAGAGGTAGATCAGAAACATGTGAAAATCCTGATGTCTCCTGAGCCATAAGGGCTATACAATCATGTTCATGCTTGCTGTATGTCATAAACCTCTTCATCTGACAAGCCTTGCGGAAATAATGGTCTCCCTTATTTCTTCCCTCCCTACCCCCTACCTCCCACCCCCATTTGTCATCCACTATGTCAATGGGAATTTAAGTAGCTGGATTCAATGTCGTACACCAAGTTAAGGGCATAAGTAAGGCGCATTGGAGTCGGAGTTGTCTGGCTACACCGATGTGCTTGACTTGGACCTGATTTAGGAGTGTTATGCGACTCATGTGGGGTATAAATCGTAAGGGGTAGTCTAAGACTATTTCTGGTGCCTTGTATCGAGTGAAACAGCTGCTACTGTGCAAACACATAAAAGTTCATATCGCTTACCCCATTAAGCCGCAGTCTTAAGTTGACTTTCTTTGAATCATGGCACGGTATTCACTTTAAAGGTAGTGGATGACCCGCACGGAGAGCTGCCAGTCCGGACTCCAATCGTATGCAAACAAACCCATAAACACGGGTAATCCAGCGGTATTCAATCCACAAATCCTTTATTCCAATGAAATCAACAAATAAACAGGACCGTGCAAACAATGCGAACATTGCTTAACTTCCCACATCCCCAGACCCCACCAACATAACACCTTCAGAACCAGGGTAGCATAAGCTGGGAGATACCAATGAGGCGTGCGCAAATCCTCACTTACCCTCCTGTCTCCCATTCCTGGGCTAGAACTTTACTTGAACGAACAGTAAAATGGTCGGGTTCTAAAAATTCAAGAAGTTCTACTAGAACTTAACTTTTTTAGAACAGTTCAGACATTAAAAACTACATACTTATACAAAAAGTTAAAACATACGTCATGAGATCACGTGCCCAAGTTCTTGGGAGTTACCCTACGTTCTAGCTTCACTAGGCTCCCAGAATTTCTAGTATGGTCTCAAAGGAACCGCACAATCTGTGTAAACCCAGTCGGACCAATCAGCGAATCGCGCAGTACTCCATACACCTAAAACAGAAAAATCCCACTGGGAAGCACTATGACCGGTTCGTAATAAAGCAGTGACTGACCATATACCTGTCAGGTCAATCCAGAATATCGAGGACCCAGATGTGACTCAAACACAGAGACGAGACTTTCCAAAGCAAAAGAATTAAGACTCTTACATTGTACAGGTTTGGGAGTGGCCGCCTCCTCCTTGTGTCTGTGGATAATCACACCGTAGTCTGCATCGATATCCTTGGAATGTATATATAATATATATATATATATCACGGCTTCCTCACATGGGCACACCAAGTGTTGTAGACAGAACCGCAAAGTGGCTCGACGTCCCAGTGGGGGGGTCAAATCAGTATATTGGTTGAGACGTGCCAGAGAATAAGAATTCACAGCCTGACAATTTCTCACTCTAATGCGTTCTTCTAAGTTTATTACAAAGTCACAAGTTTTTATACTTTGGGCATAACACATTCCATAAGCAACATGTGACATTACGTCCACCCTCTTAATTAGCTATTCTTATCTACATTTTAAATGACACACCCCACCTTTTGTTTAAGAAAATCAAAACAGTTAAGGCCAGTAGCCATTTTGGCATATCGGAGTTGTCTGAACACAGACGCCATATAGTGGGTGAAATAGACATTTCATAAAATAACACATTATAGAATGTAGGATTATGCAGGCAGCTTTTGCGTACTATAATTAGAGATGGGCGAATTTCCCGAAATTCATTTCGTTCACTTCGCCGAATTTCTCGCAAAAAATAACTTCTTCCGATTACTTCGTCAACGAATCACGTTAATAAACAGCTATTTCTCCAGCTGCACAGAGCCTGCAGGTGCTGTAGAACGTTTGTGCCAAGCTTAAAATAATGCAGAGGGAGCTTGGTTTGGTCTTCAAACACTGTTGTGTTATATTATGACACGCAATGACTCCGCCGGCTCTTAGAATCGCTTCACTATAAAATCCCCCTGGGCACTTAAGAGGGCAAAACTGACAAAAAACTGAAGCGGGAAGTAGCCTGATAAATCATGCCAGCAAAAAGCTTGGAAAAAAACAAGCTGATAGCTCAGGTTGCTCAACATTAGTGACAGAGTGTGCAGGTGACGGCGGCAGCCACAGCAGCATGAGTCAGGCATGCACATGACATTCTGGAGGTGGCAAAACAGGAGGAAGCCACAGAATGACACAATGACTGAGAGCGGAGGTCACGGCGGCAGAAAACAACATTATGTCAGGCAGTGGCACAATGACAATGTGGGAGGATGGCAAAAACGAGGAAGGAAGCCACAGACAATGGCACAATGACTGAGAGCGGAGGTCACTGCGGCAGCAGCATGAGGTCAGTGCAGTGGCACAATGACACTTGTGTGGAGGACACGGCAGCATCCACAGCACCAGCATGAGGTCAGAAAGTGGCACTATACACGTGTGAGGACACGGCAGCAGCCCAGCAGCAGCATGAGGTCAGACAGTGGCACAATGACTTCTGGATGTGCAAAACAGTATTAGGCAAACAGAGTGGCACAATCACACAGTGTAGAGGTCACAACAGCAGACAGTAAGAGGTCAGGCATGCAACAATGACATTCCTGGAGGTGGCAAAACAGGAGGAAGCCACAGAGTGGCACAATGAACTGAGAGCGGAAGGTCACGGCGGCAGCAGCATGAGGACAGGCAGTGGCACAATGTCACATAGTGTGGCGACATGGCTAGCAGGCCACAGTCAGCAGCATGAGGCAGACAGTGGAACAATGACAAATTCCTGGAGGTGGCAAAAAAGGAGTAGCCCAGAGTGGCACAATGACAAGAGATTTGAGGTACGGCGTGTCAGGAGCAACAGCATGATGTCAGAGAGTGGCACAATGAAACAGTGTGGAGTCATTTGAATTGGCGGACGCAAACAGCATCGAGCTAGCATAAGGTCATAGAAGTGGCACAATGCACAGAGTGTTGAGGTGGTGTGGCAATACCAGTCCCCCTGGTAAAGATGGTGGTAGGCAGATGGAGAAACTGGCAGCAGATGGCCCCCGCCGCACTGAACACCCGCTCTGATGCCACACTACTGGCCGGGCAGGACAGCTTCTCCACTGCAAACTCGGCAAGTTTGCGGCCACACATCCATTTGCTGCCCAGTAGTCCACGGATCTTCTAACTGTGGTGGCAGAGTGCTGTCCAAGTAGGCCCAACCTGTTGGTTCAGGGACTGCTCCAGGTCCTGCTGCTGCTGCTGGCGACTGCCCTCCTCACTAGGCGGTGAAGAAGCTGCTCATAGTGACTCCAGACTTAGGTTACTACTGATGAGCTGGTACTGCTCTACCCCCCCCACCCTTCCCCCAGCACCGCGCAGTAAGTACGTGAGGCACTGAGGAACCCCCCGGTCAGACCTGTTTAGAGGAGGGACGATGCCGCACATAGGCAGCGGCCAACTGATGGGAGGATTTCCTATAGATTTGAGTTTGTTTTTCCCCCTCAATAGCTGGGGAAAAAAGGGTCCCCCTTTTGGACGGGAGCGGGGTCCATAGGTGGAGAGCCCGAAGTCACCCTCTGCCGGATGTACTATTTGGCTGACTAGCCAGGGAAAAAACACTGCGGGGCCCTCTGCCAAAAATGACTCCCAGGGGCTCCCCGCCTCCATTTCCATTTTTACTGCCCCGGTGCTTGGGGGGCTCTGCCTCGTCTTCCCATCTCCACCACCTTCCCCCGCTGCTCCTGCTCCCCCTTCTTTCACCTAGAGAAAATCACCTTTACCAGACAATCTTCTGCTCCAATGTCCCCCCCCATCCTCCTCCCTTTTCAGTCCCCCCCGGACTCATGTGGGCCCGAGTGTGTCGCCCGTTCCAGTCCCCGCCAGCGATTTTTTAGCATTGTTCAGGCATGAAACGGGGAATGCGTTATTCTCCCTGTCCGGCGATGACAAATAAGTGCTCCTCGAAAGGCCCAACAAACGGGGGTTCACGCGAGCTGCCATGGCTGAACCCAAAATTTTCCAGGGGGTCTTCTGTCTGCCGGAAAAAAAAAATCGTTAATGGCCCTTTCTTTTCATACAGTCGGTCCAACATGGCAGGCTGGAAACCAGCGGGGTGGAAACATCGCTATCAGGTGGGTTTGGGGCCCCGGAAAGCAGGATGCCTCTTTTACAATTTTTAAGTGTGGTTTTTGCCTTTTTTTGAAAAGAAAAAAGGCTTTTAAACTTATCTCGGCTCGGCCCGCCATTTTTTTAAGGTGCAGGGGGAAACCATTTGCAAGGGAGGGGCTGCAAAACAACAACTGGAAGAGCGGCAGTCCCCCCTTGGGTGGTTTGGAGCATCTGTTGTTCTTTGCAATGCCTCGCTAAAAGGGAAGGGCTGGCCCCCCATGGTAGCGAGGAGAATTTCTGGCTGGGGGGATAAATTCAAAGAAAACAGCCCCCCCTTCTGCGAGGTGGTGGAGCCTTGATGGTTGAAAATGGCATGCTTTGGCCCACGGGGCCGCTGCTGCGGGCGTTGCTGCGGGGGCCCAGGGGGAAACCAAACCCTTTGAGCCACGTTTCCCCCCGGGCCCACCGGATGGTGACCTGAAATGTGTTAACGCGGGGCCCGGGGGTTGCCAACTTTTGCTCCCCGGGCCCACGCTTCACTTTTGCTTACAGATTTAAAATTACCCCCTTTATTGGGCCCTCCTCCGGGTTTTCTTAGAAAAAGGGAAACTGCAAAACCGCGAGTATCGGTTTTTACCGCCAACGCCCCGCACTGAGGGGCTACTGCCCCCGTCCCGCTGACCCCCCTGTTCCGCCTACTTTCTTGGACCTGGAAAGCGGGTTTTTTACCGGGGCCCGTTTGGCCCCCGCCCTTCACCATGTGCTACCCTGCTAAATCAGGCCACCAACCATTCGGGGGGGGCCCCGCGGCCTGACGCGCAAGTGACGCCCCTTCTCCGGGCGATGATGAACCCTTGCACCCACCGGCCCCCAAAAGTGCGGTCGGAAACATCTCATCTAT
This sequence comes from Phyllomedusa bahiana, assembly GCA_025379985.1. Taxonomy (NCBI): domain Eukaryota; kingdom Metazoa; phylum Chordata; class Amphibia; order Anura; family Hylidae; genus Phyllomedusa; species Phyllomedusa bahiana. The sequence goes on along the minus strand of JAODAL010004917.1, from coordinate 77,805 downwards.
TTTGTGTTTATCTTTTCACTGTGCCCTCATCCCCGGGTTTTGGTATGCAGAGGGGGACCCCTCCAACATGACCCCCCTTCCCCCTTTCCCCAACATTATTTTTTTTCCCGCCTACTGCAAGAAGGGGGTTTTTGGGGCCCCATTTCTTCCCCTGCAAGTAGTGTTTCTGCCCCCTCAAATTTTTTCATCCCGTATATAGTGGCGCTGACCCGACCACTTTGTAGATCTTGGTGAGGGCCCGGAAATGGGCGGGGCGGGTGGGGGGGCAGGTGAGGGCCCGCTGCCCCGCCCCCGGGCCTTCCCAAAAATAAGGGTTGTTGTTGGGTTTTCCCACCAACTTTTTGGTGGGGTTGTCAATGCCCTCTGGGGGAAGGGATGCCCTAGTCAACCAATCAAAAAATTTGGGTTGCTGAAAAATCACAGGGGCCCCTTTTTTGAGGGACAGGGGGCATTGGTGGGGCCTAAACGAGGACCTGCTGGACCCCCCCTTGGTGTGCTGGACCGGGGGCCTTTTCCCGGGAATTTTTGTGCCACTGCCACTCGCGGTGCAGGGTTTTTCCCCACCTTCTGTCTGACATCTTTTTGTTTTAAAGTAAGCACTTTTTGATGTGATATCTGTGTATGATAAATATACCCCCCTTTTTTACTCCAAATAAAACCCAGTAACAAGTTGGGAAAACCCTTGGTTTTAAAAATTTTGGCCCTCCACAAATGGCCGGGAAAAAATTTACTTGTTTGTGTCTTTTAAAAAACCCCTGTGTTTTTTTACTAAATTTTAAAAGCAAAACAGGCTTTTTTTAACCTTCGGACTTGAATTGGCTCCCGGGAAAAAAGTATATTTTTTGGGTTTAAAAAAAGAGGGTTTTATTTTTGCAGAAAAACCAGCAAAAAAAGGGTTTAAATTTAAACCCCTGGATGAAAATTGGCCCCCAAAAGAATTGAACCGCACAAACTTTGCTTTGTGCGTGTTTTTTTTGCGTGTTTTCTCCCCCAAACAAAAAGAGTACAGTTGAAATTTAAAACCTTTTGCTTGGGGAATTGGCTACGGGAAAAAATGTATATATTTTGGCGTTGAAAAAACGGTTTCTTTGGGGGCGCAAACCAGCAAAACAACGCTTAATTAAAAAACCCCGGAATTTTAAAATTTCGCAAAAGAATTGGGCCCGCCAAAAAAGAAGTGGGTTTTTTTTTGTTTTAAAAACCCCTGTTTCTTTTTAAAAAGGTTAAACAGGACTGGGTTAGATCCCCTTTGGTATTGAATGTATATGCGCTGCAGTGGGACGCACACTGGATTTCAGATCCCCAAAACCCAAAAAAAATTTTTTAAAAACATTAAAGAAGAAAAAGTTTCTGGAAAGCTGAGACACCCCACAGGGAAAACCTTTTTTATAAAAATTTAAAATTTTTAGTAAAAGCTATTTAGCGCGGGGGAGCACCTTCCCGATCAGTAAAGTGAGGCGGTTTTGAGCTCCCAGAGCGCCGGCCCCAAAGGGGGGACGTTTACAGAAACCGGGCCCGGGTTTTGATTGGCTTCCCTCTGCACCTGTCATGCAGGCTATGCCCTTCTTCCCCAGAGTTTCTTTGGCCCCCTTTTAAAAGCAATTTTGCTCGCAGCCCTTTTTCCAAACAAAAACACACTTGTTTTTACCGAAGTCCCCCAAGTTCGACTTTGTTCCGAACCCAATTTTCCCCGAAATTCAAACGAAAATTCCCCTTTTTGTTTGAATTCCCCTTTGGGCCCCTCTTAGCTTAATATAAAGGGCGTGAGATTTTTTACTTATAATCATTAAAAAAGGAGGACACAAAGGATCACCCAAAATTTTAGCTTTGTTTTTCCTTTAAAAAAACAGTTCGAAACAAATTGGGGAACCCCCAAACCAAATGTGTTCAAATTTAAACCCCCCCTAACCCTACCCAAATTTTTTTAACCCCCAAATAAAATTTAAAAATTTAAAAGCCCAACTTTTTTGAAAACCCCAAAATTTTAAAATAGCTCTGACCCCCAACTCTACCAAAAAAATGTAACCCCTTTAAATCCGGGCCCCAAAGGGCTACCTTTTACTGTTTAAACCCTTTCACCTCCGTATTTCGATTCTTTGGGGGGATTATCTTTTTCCCGACTCAGGGGGGTGTAAACATGGGCCAAATTTGGGGGGTTTAAAAGGCTCCCTTTCCTTCCCATGTTTTCCTCACGCCCCCCAAAGTCAAGTTTTGCTCAGCGGGGAAGGAAAAGGGGTGGAAAAGGGGTTTTTGAAATGATTTCGGGGGTACCTTTCAAAATGCCCAAAAATCCTTTCCCCCTTGAGGGGGGGAAAAGTAGACGGTGGGGGGGGGAAAAAGGGAGCATGTGTAGAATGCGGGCTTCCCGGGTTTTCCCCCCCCTGGGGAGGCAGCCAAAAAGAAAACACAAAGGGATGGTCAATCCCCAGGGGACCCCCAAAACCGGGAAAATGGAGGGTTTAAGGAAAAAAAAAAAAATTAATCCTCCCCATTACCTGAAATGTAATCTTTGTAGTAGGAAAATACTTTTTACGGCTGCTAGATGATGTTCTTCTGAATTCTGGCATGGCTTGACTTGGCTAGACGAATCATTGAGATTGGGGATCTAAGCTCAACTAACGGATTTGAATCTAAGAGCAACACTAGTCAGAGGTATTAGGTGTACATCGGGGTCTCATGTACATTGTTGTTTTACGTATTTCTCACCCATAGGCACTAATATAATAAAAAAAAAGGGGGGGGACAGGGACTAATGAACACATAGTGGAAAATTTGTTTCTAGATTTCTCCTGCTATGGTCAGACCAGGGGCGTAACCACTGGGATAGCAGACATAGCAGCTGCCACATCTGCTACCCCGGTAGTTCTGCTCTTGCACCCACTGGCAACGAACATAACCATAAGCCTACCTACACCCTGTCTGCCTACCTATGTGGCCCTTATAGCCTACCTAAACCCTGTCTGCCTACCTATGTGGCCCTTATAGCCGACCTAAACCCTGTCTGCCCACCTATATGACCCTTATAGCCTACCTTAATGCCTGCCTGCCTACCTATATGGCCCTTATAGCCTACCTTAATGCCTGCCTAGCTATATGGCCCTTATAGCCTGCTTTAATGCCTGCCTACCTATATGGGCCTTATAACCTGCCTTAATGCCTGCCTGCCTATGTGGGCCCCACCTACAGCTTATCTACTTAACTACCAGGGGCCTAGCAACAGACTACTTAGCTACCCGGGGGCTGCCTGCCTAGGGCCAGCCTACCTACTTGGGGCCTATCTACAACCTACCTGTGGCCTGCCTTCTTAGCTACCTGGGGTCTACCTACAGCCTACCTATCTACCTGGGGGCTGCCTACCTAGGGCCAATCTACCTACCTGTAGCCTACCTGCCTAATTGAGACCTAAGGGTCTACCAACCTATCTAATGGGAGTCTACCTGGTAACATGATTCTGAGGGGTACAGGCCTTAGCTGTAATACAATCTCCAGGGGGGAATCCTCTGTTCCTCCCCTACAGGAGACTAGGCCTCTAAGCTATGGCCTGTACCTGCTCTCCCACCCATGGGAAATTTGTATAGAGATGGGGAACAGTGAGGAAGGTGCTGGAAAAGTGAGGATTCTAAGATATTTGTGTCTAAATCTGCAGGGATGAGTGGTGGCAGGGAGAAGTCATCATTGCGGTCTGGACAGGATGTAAAACAAAAGGGAAAGTCAGCGACATCCAAAAGGTTTCTATGGGGCCCTGGCTTCTCGAGTTACGCCCCTGTGTCAGACCAACCCCGTCCTAGTAACCCTAAGGTCCTCTTCTTATATAAACCCTGCATTAGGCTTTCTGGAATGGGTCCTACTCAAGTCACTTTACCCAAAAGTCTGCCCATCTGTTTTCATGCAGATTGTTGTGAGTGAATCCTCTGTTGCAGATTTCCCTGGTATTCAGGAGCCTGCTGGCGGCCTACTGGGAGATAATCTCCGATATCTGCCACAAAGCAGGACTGGGCATGGCGGAGTTTTGGGGGAAGAAAGGGGATTCTCTACAGGATTGGGATCAGGTAGGAAAAGTTATAAGGTGCTTTGCCCCTCCGCCCAAAGGGAACCTGTCAGATGACTTTTTATTACACGGAGAGCATAATATAATAGGATAGAAGCTGAGCTCTGTGATATATAGGGTTATATGATAAAGGGAGAGGAGCTGAGCTCTGTGATATATAGGGTTATATGATAAAGGGAGAGGAGCTGAGCTCTGTGATATATAGGGTTATATGATAGGGGGAGAGGAGCTGAGCTCTGTGATACATAGGGTTATATGGAAAAATTGGTACTGGAAAATATAAAAACAGATGCCAAGGCGCACTCCTAGTGCAGACAACGTAAAACATTTTTTAGGGTGAGTATATAAGTGAGACGATCACCTTACAGTAGTTGTGTTCAGGCATATAGTAAGCAGCTGGTCCTGACTCCTCAAATCTTGGACGCGGTACCTCGAGTCCTCGATGTTAGAATATGCAATTCAATTTTACTTTTGTGCAGCAAATGAAAATTTAAGGAGATAGCAAGGGTCTAGCGCTTTCGATAATAGTAGTAATGGCAGTGCCGAATAAAATAAGGGATATAAATAAAGTTTGAACAAAAACAGGAAGCTGCAAAAAAAGTTTATTTATTTGGTGCCTATTTAATCCCATGTTCTCTGTCTGGTAGAAACTTTATTAAGGTGCTTTTGCCTGTTTTGGTTAAAACTTCATTTGCAGCTTCCTGTTCTTGTTCAAACTTTATTTGCATTTTCCTGTTTTTGTTCAAACTTTATTTATATACCTTATTTTATTCGGCACTGCCATTCCTACCATTATCGAAAGCGCTAGACCCTTGCTATCACCTTAAATTTTCTTTTGCTACACAAAAGTAAAATTGAGTTGCATATTCTAATATCGAGGACTCGAGGTACCGCGTCCAGGATTTGAGGAGTTGGGACCAGCTGCTTACTATATGCCTGAACACAACTACTGTAAGGTGAGAGTCTCACTTATATACTCACCCTAAAAATTTTTTTACGTTGTCTGCACTAGGAGTGCGCCTTGGCGTTTGTTGTTTTTATATTTTCCAGTACCAATTTTTCCATATTATTATCCCGTTGTTTCGGTGGCATACAACTCTCAAGGCTGCACCCAGTGATCATCATTCATTGACTTCGATCAAATTTGATCTACTTGTAATGATGGTTTACTTCGATAGCAGACTCGAATCCAGAGATCATCTTATAAAAGAACTGATCAGTAAAACCGTATATAATTCTAAGACATTTGAAAATATGAACGAAGTAAATCCAGCAACGTTCACCAAAGAAGAGACAGAACATTTTTTTGAACAGTCTAGACTTTTAGAAAAATGTTTGATATCTGAATTAAATCAATGTATTGATAAGGAATTTTTACTTGTTTATGTCTGGGGAAAATATAATACCCAAAGGATTAAAAATTAACAAACATTCCACTTATGGTGACAATGATAATACATTTAATTCCATGTGGAACGAAACACTGCATTAATGTTCTTTAACGCTAATGAAATTATTAATTACAAAGCGCACAGAAAACTGCACTAATTTGACAAAAGTAGTCAATGAGAAAGTAATAACCTTCAGGTCCCACAGCCTACATCCTGAGTATAATAACATCAAACAAAAATTGGTAAGCAAACTACAGAAAAAAGAATTAGATCTCATTAATAGGAAGTTACAAAAATTTACTAGGAATAGAACAGACATAGCTACTACACCAGAACCTAATAATGTAACCCAGCATAGAGATAGTTAGGTTATAATAATAAAAAATCGAAGGAACACAATTCAACTAGAAATCATTTTTATTACAATTCCATAAATTCAAAATCCCAGCCGCCTAGCATTCACAACTCTTACAATAAATCTAATATAGTCCGAGGTAGATCCTTTCAAAACAGTCGTTTAAATAAGAAAAACATTGAAAAAAATAAATATAACTCTTCTTCCAGTCAAATCTCAGGAATACCTAATACAACTTCTCCAGTTACAATAATCCCCTCCATAACAGAATCAAAACAGATATCACAACCAATCAAATTCAACCCCATCCTTAACATACAAACTCAAGAAATGAATGAAAAAATTAAAAACAAAGAACCTTTTACTGACATAACTCTAAGTTCCAATATCTTTACACCTACCACTACAGATGATTTCACAGTTCATGATCCCTTAGAAGAATCTCTTTATTTGTCACCTCCAGCAATAACCACCCCTTACTTTTTTACTTCCCAAACTTCTACACAAACTTCAGATCTTACGTTTGTCAACATTTCCAAAAACATTGAACCTACTCCTTTTTTAGAAAAAGGTTTGGTACAAATTACACCCACATCACTAAGCCCACCACAGAACACCTTAATAGTTTCCCCAAAGAATCCTCTTACAACTATTTCTCCACCAAGAATCAGCACTCAGATAAACACTTTGGAAACACTAGTTCCACAGTTAATTCAAACAGACAGAAAAAGAAAAATTCTAGAAGGGGCCAAAGGGGCCAGCAATCCCAAAAAGTCTACCAGCAAAAAAGGAAACAAACCTTTAGGAGATTAAATTCAAAAACGCACAAAAATAAATCGCCAAAAGCTAACAGAGAAGGATCCCAAACAAATACTAGTACTGTCAAAATTTTCAATCTTTCTAAATATATACTAGGCACAAACAAAATTTCTTTGTTACAAAAGGGCTTGAATTTTTGCCCTAGTAGTAAACTGAACCAATTTGCCCTATATAAAGATTTACAAAAGTCTGTCAGAAAACTGACATTAAAAAGACATTTTGTGCTCAAAAATAAAAATATTAATAAAAGTAAAAGCAAAAAGATGACCAACAGTACTGAATCAGATGATTCTTTCATAGAACCAAGTGACTCCTTTAATACTACAACCTCTTTCAAACTAAAATCCAATTTTTATCCAATTTGGTCCCAGGGACATTTTCTTGCCACCTTCCAAGACCTGGTGGCATCTGATTTACGCGATTTAAAATTAAATTCGCTAAAATACACCAACTTAACAAAAGAAGAAAAAGATGCTATTAAATCGTTAAAAGAAAATAACCAAATAGTAATTTGTAATGCAGATAAAGGAGGCAGTATTGTAATCCAAGATTTTACAGACTACAACAAAGAGGCTGAAAGAATCTTAAATGATCCTTTTTATAACAAAATTGTTAATGAGTCAGTACATTTAGAGCGAACAGTAAAATATTCGTCTTTTCTTAAAAATGCATTAGATGATAAAATTAAAAATAAGAAAGAAAAATGTGCTCTAACAGTTGAATCCTCCATTATACTGTTTTTTATCATCTACCAAAAATGCACAAAGATTTAACGTGCCCACCAGGTAGACCAATTATTTTGGGCCTACAATAATCGTGTTCAGAGCCGTACATTTTTTAAACCAGTCGACTCAAACAGTTCTCTTCATTTCTATAGCAAACATCACAATAGATGGAAGAGGAATACTCCCTTCAGCCAATTTCGTAGAGTGCATAAAAATTGCACTACTGATGCACATTTTAACATTCAAGCTAAAGAAATTGCGGATAAATTTTTTAAGAAAGGGTATCCCAGTAATCTTATTCAAACATCAACCAATAAAGCCAGCGAGCTATCACAACAAGCTTGTATTATTCCCCAAAAAATTACCAATAGGAAAAACCGATCTAATGAAAATTTACAGTATAATTTTACTACCATATGCAATTCCCAACACAGAGAATTTTCAAAAATTTTAAGGAATCATTGGGGGTTACTTTTAAAAGATCCTCTATTCTCTCCTATTATTTCTAAAATGCCTAAAATAACCTACAAAAGGGCTGTCACTCTAAAAAAAATCTGCTTGCGCCTTTAAGATTGAAGCAACATAAAAAGAGAAATGCTGTCATCTCAGAACAGAAAGGATCATCCCCCTGTGGTTATTCAACATGCAAATGCTGTGAAGAAATTGCTACATGCAATAAGTTTACATCCAATAGCACCGGCAAACAATACGAAATTAGATCCCATTTATCTTGTACATAAATGTATGTGGTATACCTAATTGAATGTAAATGTGGGATACAATATGAGACTTAATGTACACCGCTATAATGTGAAAAAAGTTTTTTTTAAACAGTCTTTCAAGACATATGTTAAATGAACACCCAAATGAAATTCCACAATATAAGGTGATACCACTAGAACAAATTAATGATACAATTCCTGACCGTTTTCGAGTTTTAAGGGATAGAGAAATGTTCTAGATTTTCTAGTTAAAACCCCTTTTTCCTCATGGCCTTAATGAGGTCCATGAATTTATAGATCAGGGAAGAATATTCTTTTTACAATTTTTTTACATATATCATATACACTCACCGGCCACTTTATTAGGTACACCATGCTAGTAACGGGTTGGACCCCCTTTTGCCTTCAGAACTGCCTCAATTCTTCATGGCATAGATTCCACAAGGTGTTGCAACGATGCTCAATTGGTACCAAGGGGCCACAAGAGTGCCAAGAAAATATTCCCCACCATGACACCACCACCACCAGCCTGAACCGTTGATACAAGGCAGGATGGATCCATGCTTTCATGTTGTTGACGCCAAATTCTGACCATACCATCCGAATGTCGCAGCAGAAATCGAGACTCATCAGACCAGGCAACGTTTTTCCAATCTTCTACTGTCCAATTTCGATGAGCTTGGGCAAATTGGAGCCTCAGTTTCCTGTTCTTAGCTGAAAGGAGTGGCACCCGGTGTGGTCTTCTGCTGCTGTAGCCCATCTGCCTCAAAGTTCGCCGTACTGTGCGTTCAGAGATGCTCTTCTGCCTACCTTGGTTGTAACGGGTGGCTATTTGAGTCACTGTTGCCTTTCTATCAGCTCGAACCAGTCTGCCCATTCTCCTTTGACCTCTGGCATCAACAAGGCATTTCCGCCCACAGGACTGCCGCTCACTGGATGTTTTTTTTCTTTTTCGGACCATTCTCTGTAAACCCTAGAGATGGTTGTGCGTGAAAATCCCAGGAGATCAGCAGTTTCTGAAATACTCAGACCAGCCCTTCTGGCACCAACAACCATGCCACGTTCAAAGGCACTCAAATCACCTTTCTTCCCCATACTGATGCTCGGTTTGAACTGCAGGAGATTGTCTTGACCATGTCTACATGCCTAAATGCACTGAGTTGCCGCCATGTGATTGGCTGATTAGAAATTAAGTGTTAACGAGCAGTTGGACAGGTGTACCTAATAAAGTGGCCGGTGAGTGTATATTATTTTATCACCACTTTTTAAAGATGCCACATGACTTGGTCTCATCATGTTGTATCTTTTATATCTAGAAAAATGTAGACCGCTAATGTGATCTAATTTTATCCCAGAGGATTCCACGTTATCGGGTGCCTCTGAGGAACTATTTATTCCACTTCAATTTTTATCTATTTCTCAAATAAGCATTCATCAGCAGATATGTTGTATTCTAATCTAGTAATTAGTATCTATATTAGCAACACTATCAGCTTTATTTGGACACTTACTTTTATAGAGAACACATTTTGATTAGTGGTTGTCAGAGAACAGCTTAATATAATCCTTTCTGGACCATTTAGTTACGTTTTATACAAAAATGTATATATTTGAAAAGTTAAGTAATCCTGCTATATCCATGTCTGTATATAGGTACTTAGTTAATCTATTTATTGTTTTTTTTTTCTTTCTAGTTTTACTTTATTTATTTGGTACCTATTTAATCCCATGTTCCCTCTGTCTGGTCGAAACTTTATTAATGTGCTTTTTTCTGTTTTGGTTGAAACTTTATTTGCAGCTTCCTGTTCTTGTTCAAACTTCATTTGCAGCTTCCTGTTTTTGTTGAAACTTTATTTAACTCAGTGATGTATAAAGCATGGACTTCCATGCAGCAGCCACATACTGCATGATGAAGCCGAGCACGTGTATCGGTGAAACACGTTGCATCTGTCTCCTCTTTTTACAGACTTATTCAAAAGGTCTGACTTAATTTCTAGTCTAATCAATGGTTATACTTTATACTATACTTTATTTATTTAATAAAAAGATAAATTCTATTTGGGATTATATCCCTTATTTTATTCGGCACTGCCATTACTACTATTATCGAAAGCGCTAGACCCTTGCTATCTCCTTAAATTTTCTTTTGCCACACAAAAGTAAAATTGAATTGCATTTAGGGTTATATGACAGAGGAGAAGAGCTGAGCTCTGTGATATATAGGGTTATGTGACGGAGGAGAGGAGCTGAGTTCTATGATATAGGGTTATATGATAGAGGAGAGGAGCTTTTATCTATAGAGTTACATTGTAGAGGAGAGGAGCTCACTCTTGGATTATATACTCTGTATGTCCCAGAGCTCAACTTCTCTCCCTCATATTCTGCTCTCAGCAGATATCACCTGACAGGTGTACTTTGTGACGGACATGATATTTGCAGTATTTTAGGTAACCTCAATGACCTACTTAAGTACTAACCTGGATTCTCCTGTCTCTGCCCAGTACTGTTACTACGTGTTTGGATTAGTGGGGATCAGTTTGCCTCGATTGCTTGCCGCTTCAGGACTGGAAAATTGCGTCTTCGTCGAGGATAAAAGTCTCTTAAACTCATGGGTTTTTGTACAGAAAACAAACATCATCCGAGATTACCTGGAGGACCAGCTGCATGAAAGGGAGTTCTGGCCGACAGAGGTATAGACTGATGCCCCACCTTGTAGAGGTGATCGTGGGGACTCCCTCACTTTAGGATTATGAGCAAATAACAAACACGGTCTCCATTCTGTAATCCTCAGGTGTGGAACAAATATGCCACAAAGCTGTCAGACTTGGCCAAGCCGGAGAACATTGGGCCGGCCATGCAGTGCTTGAATGAACTGGCGACCGACGTGTTGCAGCACCTGCCCGATGTCCTGCTGTAACTGTCCCAGCTGAAGAACCAGAACATGTTCAAATTCTGTGCCATCTCAAGATGAGTGGGAAGAGGCACGGTCCAGTACCACCTGGTCTGGAGCTAGGGAAGACCCCTCATGCCTTATACTGCAGTCACATCCAGAGCTGCGTTCACACAGGACATGTCGGCTCCCATTGATTCCAGTCCGATTTATGTCCTACTACACAGACATGTCTCCTATGAATAGTTCCTGCCAAAAACGGAAGCTTGTTTGCAAAGATTTTGCTGTGATCTGCAGGGGCTCTTCTTATCGTTCGTTATTAAATTGGGGATCGTCTCCTTCACACAACCATTTACGGGTGACCAGGACACTCCATGCAGTGTCAGATTATAAGTGATGTGTTTTGGGTGGCTGCTTGTAGCTCATAGCAAACTGAGCTTCCACTTAAATGGGTGTCCTCATTTAATCATTGGTAGTGTATCGGTAAGATATATCATTATTGGGTGCTAGGTGCAGGTCCCAGCTCTGGGGCCTGCACCTATTTCGGGATATCGTCCATATAGTCCTCCTTTGCTTCCTGCCTTTCTAAAACTAAAAACTGTTTTATCAAGTGTTCAGTCTCACTGTACCCCAATGGCTCTACACCGTCCCACAACTCTGTTGCCTTGGGATAACCTTTGACTCTGTCATTCAAGCCACACATCAAAGACCTCATCTCCTGCTGCCGCCGCCTCCTGAACAATATTTCTCATATCCACTCTTTCCTTAAGAGGGAGGTGCGAGAGTTAAGAAAGCGTATTCATCTATGGAGGCATGATAAAAAAAAATTAAGATAATCATACTTTCCTCCCGGATGCCACCATTCAGTTCCGGCTGTGAATGTTCGTCGTCCACATGACCGATGCAGCCAATTGCAGGCCACAGTGTCGCGTACATGATGAACATTACCAGCTACAGCCAGGATGAATGGGACAGCCGCCGGGATTGACTGGGAGCGTCCGGAGGGGAGTAAGATTTTTCTTCTATTTTATCATGCCTCGATGGACAAATGAGCTTTCTTAGCTCCCAGAACACCCCTTTAACTTTGATGCTATGAAAATGCTGGTCCATGCTCTAGTCCTCTCCCGTCTAGCCTACTGCACTATCATTCTCTGTGGCCTCCCGTCTAGCACACTTGCTCCCCTTCAAACCATCCTCAACTTTGCTGCCCATCTGATCTACCTCTCTCCTTCTCTGTCAATACCTTCACTGACTTCCCATTGCCCAGCAAATCCAGTTCAAGTTACTAACCCTGACCTACAAAGCTCTCCGTAATCTGTGCCCTCCATACATCTCTGCCCTAATCTTTAGATACCTCCCGTCACACAATCTCAGCACCTCTTTCTGCTCTCCCCATGTCAGCTCCTCACACAACCGTCAGCTCCTCACACAACATCCAAGACTTCTCCCGTGCTTCCCCAACACATCAGACTCTCCTCCACTAGTTTCAAAAGCAACCTGAAAACTCATCTCTTCAGGATAACCTACAATAACCTCCTGCCCCCTCCTCCCCCCCACCACCACGATAATACACACTTCTCGCCCTTCACCTTCTGTCTCTTTCCTCCTTGTTTGTAGATTGTAAGCCTTAGTGGGCATAAATAACAGGAAAATAGAGGAGCCACATCAAAATCATAATCAGCATTGCTAAAGGAACAAGTTAACGATTCAACCATAAACTTTACTTCATCTAGAGAAAAAAGGATTCAATCTCAGGAGGAGAAAAGTCATCTTCACTATGAGAACTGTGAATCTGTGGAATAGTCCACCTGAGGAGCTGGTCACAACAGGAACAGTTGAGGATTTCAAGAAAGGCTTGGATAACTACCTTAAACTAAAATATATTAATATGTATGTAGCCATACAAAATATCTAGATCCAGTCTGATGGCAATTTTGGGAGCAGAAATTTAAATATTCATATAGTGCAGATTGGTTCTTGCCTTGTGGGTTCCAAGCCTTCATCAGTAGAGGGAAACGAAGCTTAAAAATTTCCTATCTTCCTCACTTCATCCACCTCTTTCCCCACCCTTGGTTGAACTTGATGCAGATGAGACTTTTTCCACCTTTGTCACTTAAAAAGAGACCAAAAATCCTTAACAACTACTTTTACTTCTTGACTCCAGTTCTATAGCCATGCATCAAGAAGCCACAGAGGGTGAATGAATGCATAAAGCTTTGGTAGTCTCATTGGGGTGCATGAGAGTGCCTAACTTACTACAACTAGGCCTCTGCAGCAGTTATACTGTAAAAAAGTTATACTGCGAAAAGTCTCCGCTCAAAATGGAGAACTGGTCACGCTTGCGCACAACTCTCCATTTTGTTCCATGGGAGTTGGAACATAGAACAGAATGGAGAGTCGTACACAAGCCTGAGCAGCTATTAGATTTCTTGTAATATATCTTATTGTATGCACAAGATGGGACATGTCTCCCCTTGTGTTTAGGGAATCCATTAGGGCTGCGCCATTTTTTGGTGTATTTTTCGCCAAAAAATTGTTGACAACTCATTCTCTATATAAATGAACTGTAGTACACCAAAACTGGGCGCATTATATGCCAGGGACGACACCTTTGAATGCGCCTGAATTGGTGCATCAAATATACTAGCAATGATACGCTATGCATCTAGATTAGGCGCATCAATGAATGAATGAAAGAACCTGTAAAAAATTTGGCGCCTGGTCCGGGGCTTTCAGACGTTTCAGGAGACAAATTTGAAACTTATATTTGGAGATGCATTTGTGACAGAATGGTGGTAAACAGGCAGTAAATGGCCCATTATGAACAATGGCACTGCACAGGCAATGGATGGCGCGTGGACTCTGGATAGACCCAAAATTCTATCTCCATTCACCAGGTGTTAGTGTCTTTCTGTTTATAGTGTCCCATTCTGCCCTATGGTGTGGCTTGGGTGGGGGAGTGAATTTTATGAAACGCTCAAAGCATATGGTGCACTTCACTCACAATATCTTCATGAGCAGACGAGTCCTGGGGCAGCGCTCTCCCTATAGACATATAGTATTTATGCAATGAAGAAGATTTGCACTAAATTGCAGCACATGCTGTGGAGGAGCTGGCAGAGATTGGAGATGAAATTTGCACCATTTCCTCCCATTTTACATAATAAATCTGGTGTCAACTCTTCTGCCCGCCTGTCGCGTCACTTTCCATATTGCAAAGCTAAAACGGCTCATATCACAACTTGTGACATTTTAAGTGCACGGTTTTTGCACCAAAATCCTGAACTGATTAAAGGACTTGTCTCAATACAAGGATTAACTTTTAACATGTAGGGAACAGTAATTGAAGACTTTTTCCAAATACCTTTTGCTTTGTTAAGGAGAGAAGAGATTTTATCTGCTCTAAGTGCACACACCTTTTTCTAGGTTACCAATCTGCTCTCCTCTTTTCTCTCTGCTCTCTCTCTTATCTGATAGCAGGGAGTGACGTCGGCACACAGGACTCCGGCAGCTTGAAAACAGAGTGTGCTATCTCTAACAAACAAAGGGGACTAATTACTTCTTTACTCTGAGCTCTAAAGTGCTCTGCTCTTTAGATAAGATCTCCTACTCTCATGTCAGTGCCAGTAGAAGAGCTGGGAATACAGAGCTGATATCCTAATTACTACAGTAGAACCACCCACAGCCTGACCAGGAAGAGACAGGAAGCATGAATCCAAAACGGCTTGTGGCTCTGATACAGTGTGGTAAGACAACCCCTTTAATCAATGTGAGCTATGGTTAGGTAGAGGATATCGGACTGCCCTTACTGACCTGTATAAGCAGGATGCCACTTCTGAGCTGCACATCTCTGGGACGGGGGCTCCCTTTATCCAATGTTCCCGAATTCTGTCCTGGGCCTCTTCCTTCATGGTGTAACCAATAGAGTGAAGTCTTTTTCTATGCAGAGCCTCTTGAGGGGGTTCTCTGAAAATTTGAGGTGTATCTGATCTTACTGCTGTGTCCACAGGTTCTGGCTATCGCCACACTGGCCGCATGCTTCAACAACCCGCAGGTGTTTAAGGGAGTGGTGAAGATCCGCAGGGGCCGGACAGTGACGCTGATGATGGACGCCACCAACATGCAGGCGGTCGGAGCCATCGTGTACCAGTATGCGAATGAGGTAATGAATCTGTGTGGTGAATACAGAACGGACGTCCAACATTTTAGACTTTCCAGTCTTGTAAAGAGGAGACATGGTAATCCGGAAGGGAGGGAGTTCACTTTCTATTCGCATCCTCAGAACGCGTGGTCAAGGATTGATTTTCTTTATAAACGATAGGCTAGTGAGTAAATGTGCGGAGTCAAAAATCTTAGATATAGTGATATCAGATCATGCTCCTATCATTATGTCGATTCGGGCGTCTAACCCTAAAGGAACTGACATAATTTGGAGGATGCCAGGATTTTTCCTCCAGGAAGAAGGAAGCCAGGAGCTATTGAAGGGTTGGTGGAAAGAGTATAGTGATTTGAATAGCAGTCATAGGGATAATCCCTTCCTGTTCTGGGATGCGGCGAAAGCTTACTTGAGGGGGAGGATAATTGCGCATACGGCCAGTGTTAAGAAGAAGGTCAGAGATAGGTTCAGGGATGCCACATGCCGACTCAGGGAAAAATACACAAAATTTGTGCAAACGTTGACGGATGAAGATAAGGGTAGTTGGATACAAGCGTAGTCGGAATTCGAGGGGTGGCAGAGTAAAATTGAGAAATATTACAGTGATCAGCAAATAGTCTCTTTCTTTAAATTCGGTAACAAATCGGGGAAATTGTTAGCAAATATGGTCAAAGGGAGAAGGAAGGCGACCATCATTCAAGGCATTAAGGATGCACAGGGAGCTAAGCATACTGACCCGAAAATGATAAACAAAGTCTTCAAAGAATACTATGACACATTATATAGGGAGGATCAGATAGGGGGTAATCACACGCAGTTTCTGGAAGGGCTAAAGTTACCGGCACTGTCGGGGGAAGACTTTGATGACCTAAATACCCCAATCTCGAAAGAGGAGCTATTGGCTACGATCAAAGAGGTCCCAAATAACAAAGCACCAGGGCCGAATGGTATAACAGGGTTTTTTTTTTATAACCTGTTAGGCCAAGAATTAGGGGATGATCTTATACGAGTTTTTGAACAGATCATAGAAACAAAACAAGTAATGCCATCGTCCAGTACAGCATATATCAAGGTCTTGCATAAGGAGGGGAGGGATCCAGAATGTCCGGGCTCGATATCGCTACTTAACGTAGATATTAAAATCTTTGCTAAATTGATGGCAAATAGGCTGGCGTATTTTCTGCCTAAACTTATAGGGCATAACCAGAACGGCTTTGTTAAGGGACGTTCGGGGGTTACAAATTTACAAACGGTATTGGCAATACAAGATAGTCTCGAGGGCCGTGAGCACGGAAAGGGGAGCCCAGCTCTGCTGGCAATTGATGCCGAAAAGGCTTTTGATAATGTGAAATGGACATGGTTATACCATGTCATATCTAAAATGAACATACATGGTAGATTTAGAGATTTTGTTGAAGCCATTTATAACAATCCTCAGGCGCGTGTACATACCCCAGGTTTCCTTTCTAAGTCTATAAATCTACAGAAGGATACGAGGCAGGGATGCCCTCTATCCCCACTCCTTTTCAAAATAGCCCTAGAACCTATCATTAGATACTTAGTCTCGTCTGACTTATTTGAAGGGGTTACAGTCGGGACAGAGGAGGTTAAAGTATGCTGCTTTGCTGATGATATGCAACTCTTTCTGAAGTAACCACATAATCAGCTAGGGGGAGTGCTGGCCTTCCTAGAAAGTATGGGGGATTTAAGTGGTTACAAAATTAATTCAGTTAAGAGCCATTTTCTCTTTCTAGGTCATGGGGGCGGGGGAGTCATCTTTAGGAAAGAGTACAGGTAGTAAAATCACATCTGACTTATCTAGTGATTGAGATAGGTAGGGAGACATCTTCGCTTTATCACCTGAATTTTACACCACTGATAAAAAATTTTTTAGGAGAACTCAAAAGATGGGGGGGGCACTCCCTTTATCACTACTTGGGAGGGCACACTTATTGAAGATGATTAGCTTTGCCCGATTATTGTATCCTATACAGAACATCCCGTTGCTACTAAAGCATAGCGATATCAACAGATTGTGGTCAGCGTTTATAGGATTTCTGTGGAGCTCGAAAAGACCCAGGATTCCTTATAGGAAACTGGTTCTGAGCAAGCCGGAGGGGGGCCTTAACCTCCCCGACATTAGATTGTACAACTTGGCAGCGCTTGTCCGACATGTACGGGATTGAATCCACGGTAGTTGGTTTTTCTCCAACTTGAGGCTGGAGAGGCAATTGGCGAATCCAGAGAATTTATCCGCCTTGTTACATACAGCGACCAGGGATCTCCCTGCCCATGTCAAACGAAGCGTGATCCTAAGAGACACAATAGCTACCTGGAAACATGTGAGGAAGCTGTTTACTTTACCTATCTATCTGTCCAAGTACGCACCTTTATGGGAGATGCGGGTGTTTCCGGCAGAAAAGGAAAATAGATTTTTTAGGGAGTGGAAGGATAAAAACATTTGGACAATGGGAGATCTAATACATGAAACAGAAAACAGGTTCATGACGTGGCAGAAACTTAAAGGAGTTGTCTCCCTACAGAGTTTCATAGAATGCATGAATGAAATACTCTGTCACTTCCTGGTTCAGACTGACTAATTTGCATACAGCTCCTTGCTCCGTGCTTTCAGTTGCTAATTAGATCAGATTGGCTGAGAAGCTTTTCAAACTGCTCTCAGAAGGCTTTATCTAATCCCCAAAACAAAAGCCCTAATTACAGTTCTGTTTATTTTACATAAATCAAGCTTTTTACTGCTCAGCAGCAGGGACACTGAGACCTGTGTGATGATGTCACTCACTGTTATCTCATTGAACAAACAGCAGGGAGGGAATTGTTTACAGGTCTGTTACTGAGGGAACTGAAATAGCCAGGGAGGTCATAAATTCACTTGTATCGCCTTAGGAAAAACATGGGTAACAAAGCAATATATTTGGAAAATGTCTTTATTTTGTGTTCCCTACAATTTGAAAGCTATTCTTTGTAGCGAGACAACCCCTTTAAGGGAAAATATGGATTGGGAGACAAGCAGGTCTTTCAATATTGGCAGATCATAACCTTCTGTAAAAAACTGGTTAAAAATCCGGTGGCGGCAGAAATTCTGGGGAAGTCTGATACCCTTATGGGACAGCCAGATCAACTGGATTCTTTGTCCGGCATTTACAGGAAGTTATGTGAAAGGGGACTTTGTTCAATTAAAGAGCAATGTTTCAGGGCTTGGGAAAGAGATTTGAGAGACCTAGAGGCGAGTCAAAAAATTAGAAAAGGACTCGAGAAAGTTAAAAAAGCCATAGTAAATAAAAAGATGGAGGGAGATGGTTTTCCGCCTAGCTCACAAGGCGACTTACGCATTTGACATTCCCTACAGGAATGCCCCCCGCTGGTTATTTGACGCAGTGCCCAAAATGTAAGTTGCGAAAAGCAGACCTGCTACATGGGATATGGCATTGCCCAAAACTAAAGAAGTATTGGGAGGACACTCTGCAGTATGTTAAGGAGATATGGGGGGTGAAGGTGCCAAATGTCCCGATTAGTACTTTTTTCCATTATATCCCTGCTGAGGTTTCCAGGAGGGGAGAGGAACAGGCGTTGGTGGGACACAAAGGAGTCCACATAATGCTCTTAGTAGCAAAAAAGTGTATTTTACGGCATTGGTTACAGGAAAGTGTCCCAACTAAGGAGGAAATAGTATCACAACTAGACATTTGATGACGGTGGATAGGATAGCGGCGGAAACCAATAAAGTCACACTGACAAAGGGATTTTTTCCAGAAATGGAAGAGCTTTATTGTCAAGTCTCTAGCGGATGAGGACATTAAAGAGTTGATGACCCATTTTCGCATGTCCAGCTACTATCTCCGGGAAAAAATGGCAGGGTCATTGGGGAGATTAGAAATTGGGGATGACTCTTAAAGTAGGGCTTAGGGAGGTAACCATTAAGTGGCGGTGGTAATTTCACATTGACTGTTTTTGGTTTAATTTGATAAGTTGATATATTTAAAAATTGGAGAAGATGTAAGTACATGGATTATGTCTTGCTATGTGGACTTAAGTCTCTTTATACTCATCTGATTGTATCTTTGATTTACTGTAATGTTGTGATTTTCTTCTCAATAAAAATAATTATAAAAAAAAAAAAGAAAAAAGTGTTCAGCTATATATTGTCACAGAGGAAATAGAGGAAACCTAGTCTGTTTTGGCTTATGTTTGCCCTCATTTCTGTCGGTATATGATAGAGCAGGCAGGGCTGGAACTAACAGGGTAGCAGCCATGAGGGGCGCGGGCCATGTAGCAGCTGCTACTATGTCTGATATCCTGGTAGTTCTGGCCCTGGGCTCGGCCAGCAATGAACTTAACTACTGTTCACTGCTCGTGGGCTCTGTGATCAGCGGCAGAGCTACGGCACCCGATGACCACCACTGTGACCACCTCTGATTGGCTTCAGCTGTTGTGAATCATTTGACTGCTGTGTCCTCTTGTGATTGGTTTCACCTGCTACATGAATCATGTGACTGCTGTGTCCTCCTGAGATTGGCTGTGCCAGTCACTTTAACAAGGAATATTCAAAGCTACTGTTGGGCTGGCCGTGGTGATGGAAGGACAGCTTCCAGGAGGGAAATATTCTTCTACTTCTATTTCCCATCATGTCCCAACAGACTATCGTGCATTTTCTACTTTCAGGACCCACTTTTAAAGGGTGTTCTTGTTAGTCCATGGAGCATAGGTAATCACAGGAGAACATGGGACTCAGATTGACCTTAAGGTAACAGATGAACATTCACTTTATGGACTACATGTCCTGCTCGACATCCTGCAGCTCTGCCACCGCCATTGGAGATAATGTGTAACTCGGGATCGTACTACCTATCGCCAAACATTTCATGGTCTCATTGCAGATGTAAGCTAAGGTAATGGTAGACGGCGGGAGCTAAGGCTATAGCATAGCCAGGGGTAGACAATATACAACTCCCATGTACTGTACAGAGCTTTACTTCTGCTCTTTCATGAAACCTCCCATGAATCTATATTTGTTTTTTCATTGCTCTATTTTTCAGATCTACCAGAAGATCCCTCAGAGAGACCCATCCTTTACTCGCACACAGGACATTGTCTTGTGCCTTTCCAGTGGCCCCTTGGTGTCTCGGCACAGGCTTTGGCCCATTTATCTGTCATGTGCTATGCTGCTGGCTGCCCTCAGCTGGCAATACCTAAGCATGGTCCAGACCTCAGAGGAGGTGCACACAGGCCAGTGACCTGGGACATGACACTTTCTAGACCAGGAGTAGGCAATTAATTTTCCCCATGGGGGGCCCCATGAAGAAATGGGGAAAGATTTTAGAAGGCCAGACTAATATATTTAACTCAATTCTACACATTACCTATTGTAAGCACTCGCTTAGGGCTTGGATGCCATCTGGTTCATTCTGGGGGTCAGGCTTAGCTCTCGGGATCGATGTCCTTAGTAGAACGGTTATGGCACAACAACACATCGCACTCCCAACACTGGGCTTCTTTGAACACTGGCCACCTACTCAGGTAGTTGGACAGAGCTCTTCACTACTGGGACCTTGTTCCCATTAGTAACATTTTCAACAAGCAATATCGTGTATATGTCCAGAACATAAAGTTTATCAGACTTTTCAAGTCCGAAATACACTACGCTATGTCAGTGTCATCCACCATCATCTCAGGGACTTTCCGAGACGACAATTCAGACTTTTCCCTCTCAGGCAGCAGCACTGCACACTCGGTGACACCAGGAAAAGTCACTTCCTTTGCCTGATACCCTTGTGGTTGCCCACAATGGGGGAAGTCTCTGCCGAGTAGACACCCGGACTGTAGGTTCTCACAAACCTCAAGCATATGAACAACAGTCCCACAACAGGTTTCAAAATGCATTGGAACAGTCTTACCAGATTCTGGCCAGGTCTTCACCCTGGGTACAATGTCCGGTTGCACTCTGGTGACAGCTTGGTGACAGTCTATGTCCAGCTATTGTGGGAGACCATCCACCAGCAACCAATGCATCCATGGCGGTGTTTCCTGTGACTTCTGCATCAAAAGATCCTCAGGAACACGTCCCACAATATGGCCCCTCCAGTACAGCTCCTTCTGCTGGATAGTGGCAGTTTTCCACTGTCGAGGTTTGTTGCTCTGCTTGGATTTTTCCTTGGAAGGATGACCTGGCTTTGGTCGGTTACAAATTAATGGGTGCTGGGTGTCATAATACTGGGAAACCACTCAAAATGTCCTCCATAGTCAAAAAGAGTTTCCAGGTAGCAAGTCTCTCTTTACTGGGGTGCATCCCCTGTCTCTCCAGAGACAGTCTCCTGCTCCACTGAGGCAGTCACACCACAGGCTGCTGTGGGTGCGTCTCTCCTTGGACAACCCGTTAGTTACATAGAGTTAACATTCAGCAGTCCCATGCACTTTGCCCAAAGTGGTACAGGAAGATACTGCACATGCCAGTTTGTGCCAATCTTGCTCATCACATACCTCAACCAATTGTAAGCACTCGCTTAGTGGTTGGACGGCATCTTGGTTCATCCTGGGGGTCATGTTTTTCTCTTGGGATCGCCATCCTTGGTAAAACGGTTGTGGCACATCAACACACAGCACTCGGGCTTCTTTTAACACTAGTCTCAGCCAGCTTTATTCAGGCACAGTATACACATGAAACCCTGGGCCACTAACTCACACAAGTATAGACTGTCTATACTCAGGTCTCAGGGGCCAGAGCCTCTCTCCGGCTCCACTGTCGCCTCATACTGCAGGTAGCTGACCATGCCCCCCAGTTACCTGGAGAGACAGACTTTTTATAGGCCTGGTAAAAGCTGGACCGTGGTAACAGCCACCGACCCAACTGAGCTGTTCTGGGAAAAGCCAGCCCATAGTGGCTGGGCATCCACTGTAATATGTAAAGGTGTCAGCAACGAAGACAATAACTAGCTTCCCCCACCTAGACCAAGCCCTCGATGACACATTTCTAACAGCTGACCTGCTGTACGCCACCTAATAGCAGAACTATGCAACCATCTAAGGTCCCTCTGTCACACTGTATACAGTATATATACTAGACCTCAGAGTTGCTAAGTTCTTATCAATTGACTTGAGGCCTTAATAACCGGCTTAACTTCTGTTAGCGACTTCACAATACAGTAAGTTATATTCCAACAGTAGGTATGCAGGCAGGTTATATATCCCCCAGCAGGTAGACAGGTCCCCCAGTAGTTATATAGACAGGTTATATGTTCCGCAGCAGGTAGAGAGGACTAATGAAAAATAAAAAACTAACAGTAGTCGCCTCTTCCGTGCTCTCTGAAGCAGCCGAAGCTGTTTCCGGTCTTCTTCCTGCACAGGTGACGTCATCAGGCAGACACTCTCATGTCACCTGTGCTGTGTACTCTGGTGAGCCATAAGTCTGCTCTGCTCTGCAGAGGCCTTCAACTGTATCTGCATCCAGAGGACCCACATACAGTTAGTCCCTGGCGCCGTTACCATCGCTGACAAAGGTCCCAAGCAGATAGATTAGCAATCGTTATCAACTTGGGACCTTAACGATCGTCAGCAGATGGTGTTGCCAGGGACTACGTGAGATGTGTGTAATGTCGGGAAATCTCACGTGGGCAGGTTACAGCTTGCTAGAGGGCCGGATGTGGCCTGTGGGCCATACACTGCCAAGGTCTGTCAATCCATATCTTAATACTAAGTAATACCCCCCTCCCCCCCGTTTCTCCAAGGTATAACTAAAACGGGTCCAGACCAACACTCACTCCCCCACAACAACCAACTATACAATATTTACAATTACTCAGTAACACCCCCAGTGATTGTATGTTCTAAATAGAATGCCCTGACCACAAACCAGGTACCAACACCCCACCACACGTTTTTTTTTTTTTTTTTTGGCCCTGAACTGATCCCGCTACCCATGCCCCCAGCACATGACAACAGACGTCCAGGTTTTTTTTGTTTTTACTCCAAAGTCCCATAGACCTCAATATCCCCCTTTTCTCACCACCCAACCTAACACTAAAGCCGAATTTCTGATAAAATATACAATAAACTAGCTACAAAAATAATGTATACAGTGATCAGCAAACTCAAATTACATAGTGAGGTTTTTCAGCCACACACAACCACTGAAACCTCCAAGCCCTATATCCTCAAACAGTCACCAAAACAAAAATCTTACAGTGCCAGCACCAGCTCCCCTCCATTAAGGGAGATGACATGCTAGGGTACTCCAAAAGCAAAGCCCCTCCAATGGAAAGAGGCTCAAACTGGCCCCACTCACCCCAGAGAGCGCACCTTCACCAGGTCACCGAGAATGTTTCTAACCACCTCATCCACAGGGAGGATTTTACGCTGCGTTAGTTCTAAGCACTGTGTGTGCTAGTAGTACCTGACCAATTAGCTGACCAGGAATAACGTGCTCCGGTCCCGATGTCCCAGGTGTCTGAATGCTCCATAGGCCCATTACTCATAGGAGAGACCGGCCAGCCTGGGGCAGTCGATGGGGCTCCCCACCCTGGTGTAAACTTCTGTGTTAAAGGGACAATGAAGCGGGAAGTGGTCCATGCTCTCCAGCAGATCACTGCACTCCTCACTGGGACACCCCCGCTCTTTATAGCTCCTACACTTCAGATGGTCCCTTACACACAGTTTATCATACAAGCAGCACCAAACCAAGTCCCAAAACTTCAAGGGGATTCTGATGGAATTCAAAAACCATAACCCAACCTCTAGATCCCGACTTGGGGAGTCCCTGAGGGCCAGAGGTTTCTGGACATGGGTCAACAGAAACCTCTTGTCAAGGAACTTCATCAACTGAGTCCTGATTTCCCACATCCCCAAATCCCACCAACATAATACCTTCTGAACCAGGGCAGCATAAGCCGGGAGATGCCAATGAGGAATGTGCAAATCCTTCACTTGCCCTCCTGTCTCCCATTCCTGGAAGAAAGGCGAAAACCATCCCCTTCAGGAGAATACACACGGAGGAGCCTTCTCTTTCCAGAGGTCTGGTTGGTTGATTTTAATAAAGGTGTTCACAAAGAACACCACAGGGTTGACCATACACAACCCTCCTAGTCGCTTTGTACGGTAAGTAATCTTCCTCTTGACTAGGTTCAGCCTATTCCACTATAACATCTGGAAGAAAAAGTATACACAAACTTTCCCTGCTCCTGGTACTTGATCTTCGCTTTCTTCTTGCTGTTCCCAGTCATCTCATCTCCAAAGCACAAGTCCTGGAAATGCACAGGGGACTACAGGAGCTGAATCTCTGTCATCAGGACCTCTCCCGCACTCCACGGCTAACTCTCATTCTGCTGGTGCAGTCACTGTGTACATACATTACTTATCCTGTACTGATCCTGAGTCATCCTGTATTATCCTCCAGAGCTGCACTCACTATTCTGCTGGTGCAGTCACTGTACAGACATTACTGATCCTGTACTAATCCTGAGTTCCATCCTGTATTATACTCCAGAGCTGCATTCAATATTCTGCTGGTGCAGTCACTGTGTACATACATTACTTATCCTGTACTGATCCTGAGTTACATCCTGTATTATCCTCCAGAGCTGCACTCACTATTCTGCTGGTGCATTCACTGTACATACATTACTTATCCTGTACTGATCCTGAGTTACATCCTGTATTATCCTCCAGAGCTGCGCTCACTATTCTGCTGGTGCAGTCACTGTACATACATTACTTATCCTGTACTGATCCTGAGTTACATCCTGTATTATACTCTAGAGCTGCGCTCACTATTCTGCTGGTGCAGTCACTGTGTACATACATTACTTATCCTGTACTGATCCTGAGTTACATCCTGTATTATACTGCAGAGCTGCACTCGCTATTCTACTGGTGCAGCCACTGTACATACATTGCTTATCCTGTACTGATCGTGAGTTACTTTCCTGTATTTTTACTCCAGAGCTGCGCTCACTTTTTCTGCTGGTGCAGTCAGGGTACATACATTAGTTACCCCTGTTCTGATCCTGAGTTACATCCTGTATTATACTGCAGAGCTGTGCTCACTATTTGCTGGTACGGGTCACTGTGTACATACATTATTATCCTGTACAAATAACTGAGTTACATCCTGTATTATCCTCCAGAGCTGCGCTACTTATTCTGCTGGTGCAGTCACTGTACATACATAAGTTATCCTGTTCTGATCCTGAGTTACATCCTGTATTATACTGCAGAGCTGCACTCGCTATTCTACTGGTGCAGTCACTGTACATGTACACTGTACACAGGATGCTGTCAGAACAATGTATGCTGGGAGGAATGGGCGGAGCTTTAGCTCTCTCTACACAGCACAGCACTGAGTGCTCCAGAACATGTGAGTGTTTGGGGGGGCGGGGGAGCTATAGTGGAAGAAGGGGGGCATAGGGAAAGGGGGGAGCTACATTGAGAGTGGGGGTTATAGTGCGGGGGGAGCTACAGTGAGAGTGTGGTTATAGTGTGGGGAGGCTACAGTGAGAGTGGGGTTATAGTGTGGGGGGGCTACAGTGAGAGTGGGGGTTATAGTGTGGGGGGGGCTACAGTGAGGGTGGGGGTTATAGTGTGGGGGAGCTACAGTGAGAGTGGTGGTTATAGTGTAAGAAGGGGCACTATAGTAAGAGGGAGAGCTATAGTGAGAGAGGTGGCGGCTATAGTGTGAGAGGGGGGCTATAGTGTGAGAGGTGGTAGCTATAGTGTGAGAGGGGGGCTATAGTGAGAGAGATGGGGGCTATAGTGAGAGAGGGGGGCTATAGTGAGAGAGGAGGGGGCTATTTTGGAAGAGGGGGGCTGTAGTGAGAGTGAGGGGGGCTATAGTGAGAGTGGGGGGCTATAGTGGAAGAGGGGGAGCTATAGTGAGAGTGGGGGGCTATAGTGAGAGTGGGGGGAGCTATTGTGGAAGAGGGGAGCTATAGTGAGAGTGGGGGAGCTATTGTGGAAGAGGGGGCTATAGTGAGAGTGGGGGGAGCTATTGTGGAAGAGGGGGGCTATAGTGAGAGTGGGGGGAGCTATTGTGGAATAGGGGGGCTATAGTGAGAGTGGGGGGGGAGCTATTGTGGAAGAGGGGGGCTATAGTGAGAGTGGGGGGGAGCTATTGTGGAAGAGGGGGGCTATAGTGAGAGTGGGGGGAGCTATTGTGGAATAGGCGGGCTATAGTGAGAGTGGGGGAGCTATTGTGGAAGAGGGGGGCTATAGTGAGAGTGGGTAAGCTATTGTGGAAGAGGGGGACTATAGTGAGAGTGGGGGGCTATAGCGGAAGAGGGGGAGCTATAGTGAGAGTGGGGGAGCTATTGTGGAAGAGGGGGGCTATAGTGAGAGTGGGGGAGCTATTGTGGAAGAGGGGGGCTATAGTGAGAGTGGGGGAGCTATTGTGGAAGAGGGGGACTATAGTGAGAGTGGGGGAGCTATAGTGAGAGTGGGGGGAGCTATTGTGGAATAGGCGGGCTATAGTGAGAGTGGGGGGAGCTATTGTGGAATAGGCGGGCTATAGTGAGAGTGGGGGAGCTATTGTGGAAGAGGGGAGCTATTGTGGAAGAGGGGGCTATAGTGAGAGTGGGGGGCTATAGTGAGAGTGGGGGGAGCTATTGTGGAATAGGCGGGCTATAGTGAGAGTGGGGGGAGCTATTGTGGAATAGGCGAGCTATAGTGAGAGTGGGGGAGCTATTGTGGAAGAGGGGGCTATAGTGAGAGTGGGGGGCTATAGCGGAAGAAGGAGCTATAGTGAGAGTGGGGAGAGCTATAGTGGAAGAGGGGGAGCTATATTGATAGTGGGGGGAGCTATAGTGGAAGAGGGGGGCTTTAGTGAGAGTGGGGAGAACTATAGTGAGTGGGGGAGCTATTGTGGAAGAGGGGGGCTATAGTGAGAGTGGGGGGAGCTATAGTGAGAGTGGGGGGAGCTATTGTTGAAGAGGAGGGCTATAGTGAGAGTGGGGAGAGCTATAGTGAGAGTGGGGGAGCTATTGTGGAAGAGGGGGGCTATAGTGAGAGTGAGGGGAGCTATTGTAGAAGAGGGGGGCTATAGTGAGAGTTGGGAGAGCTATAATGGCAGAGGGGGGCTATAGTTAGAGTGGGGAGAGTTATAGTGAGAGGAGGAGCTATAGTAGGAGGGGGTCATGGGCTTATTGTGAGAGACATGGGTATAGTAGGGAGAGGGGCTTTATGAACGGTATAGAGATAGGCTTACAATGAGGGAAAAGGGGGGGGGTTAGAGTCGGAGGTTGCTCTTATCAGTGGCCCGAGAACCGGGGTGTGTTCAGAGTTGAGGGGTTTGAGTTAAGATATGGGGTGTTTACAGGAGGGAGCTGGGTTAGAGTACGGGTGGAGGAGAGGGGGGTTTAGAGTATAGGGGGGACACTGTCCAGTATCCAGAAAACCTGGGCAACACCCTATCCCCTACAACAGACACCCAGCATTGCCTGCTGTGGGGGATGTTACAAACTTTTCTGGCCACTGGATAGGTTCTACAGCATCTGGGAAAGTGGGGTGATGCTCCATCCTCCTGGGTTTCTGTAGGATTTCTTCTTCTATCAGGTTTCTGTTTTGGACTTATGACGGGGAATTCAGGTTGGGAATTACATAGAGACCCACCGAAAGTGTGGATATGTTTCCTTAATTAAATGGTTAATGAGGACTTTTGGGGGAGTCTTTATTTAAAGTGTTTTCTTCTGTTTCTGTGTTTATTTATTTTTTCCAGTGTTAGTAATGGAGGATCTGACAGATGTCTCTACATTGGTGTCAGCCAGCGGTGGCTTTTGTCATCCAAGGCTGACACTAACCCCCTGTCACTATTACCCCAATATCCAACGCACCAGGGGTACTGGGAAGACCAGGTTACCATCAGAAGCAGACCCTGTAATGTGATGGACCGCTTTTAGGGTGCCTGTGGGCTGATATTTTTGGGATGGGAAGGCGCCAATATCGATGGTCCTCCCCATTTGGATAATATCAGGCTGCAGCTGTTGGTTTTACCTTGGCTGGTTATGGAAAATGGGGGGGCACCCCAAGTCGTTTTATTGTTTAATAGATTCTTGATTTTTCAATAAACAAATGGATAAAATACAACATTGGTTCCTCCCCCCACCCCTTTTCCATAAACAGCCAAGGTGAAACTGGAAGCTGCAACTTGATAGTATCAGAATGGGAAGGTTCATGAATACTGGTTTCTTCCCACAGAGCGGATCATTACATTAGAAACGAAGTGAGGTCACCAACCGCCGGTCCGAGGAACCCGGCACGGGGCCCTTATCGCGTCCCCTGCGCCGTACGCGGCGCCGGCTTACACATGATGCCGGGATGCCCGGGGACTTTATCCGGCTGCCAGGTCGGCATTGGTCTGCGCGGCAGACTGTTAATCCGGTCCGAACAGCATAGCAGCTGCGCACATCGTCCCAGGGCTGCAGTACAGGGAAAGCAGCGTGCGGGAATGCATACCGCCCCTGCCTTTCCCTATCATTGTAGATGCGGTCGCTCACTGAGCTCCGAATTATACAACGATCAGCCGGCGCAGAAAAGGTGTGTGATGCACAGTCGACGTACACAGCCCCCGGTGCTAGCGGGATCTCGCCGGAGGTTATGACCGTCTGCAGGGATCATCGGCAATATAAGTGGGTGGTAAAGGCTGTTTTGAGGGATATGCTAGAAAGCTATTTTTTTTTTTTTTTTTATCTAACCTCAGGCAACTTAAGTTAATGGGTGCCATAGTACTGTCGGGGGGGCATACTATGAGGGGGGCAATACTACCTGAGGGGAGGCTACTAATGGGGGGGCTATGGCCATACTAATGGGGGGGAATACTACTCGGGGAGGGGGGCACATTACTACTGGGGGGGCCCATGTTACTGGGGGCCCATGTTACTGGGGGCATATTACTGGGGGCCATGTTACTGGGGGCCCAATTACTGGGGGGACATTACTTGGGGGGGAATCCATATTAGTGGTGGTGGACATACTTCTTTATGAGGGCTCTATAGTACTGGAGGCGGGCATGTATATATCGATCATTCCGGGAGGGGGGCATGGATATATCGATCTCATTACTGGAATGGGGGCATGTATTTATCATCTAACTGGAGGTGCGGCATGTATATATATTACTGGACGGGGGCATGTATTTATCTATTACTGGAAGGGGGCACGGATATCTCTAACGAGGGGGACGTATATCTCTAACTTCTGGATGGGGAACTGCTTGTATTTATTACTGGACGGGGGCATATGTATCTTATCTCATTACTGGAGGGGGCATGTATTTATCTAATTAATGGAGGGGACATGTATATATCTATTACGGACGGGGACATTGTATATATTCTATTAATGGCTGGGGACACGTATTATATCTCACTCTACTGGAGGGGGCATGAATGTATTTATTACTGGAGGGGGCATGATGTATTTATTCTAGAGGGTGGCATGCAAGTTTTGTATTACTAGACGGCGGGACTGTATTTATATATTACTGGAGGGGACATGTATTATATCGATTACTAGAGGGGGCACATATATATCTATTACTGGAGGGGCATGCATGTATTTATTACTGGAGGTGACATGTATATATCTATTACTGGAGGGGGCACGCATGTATTTATTACTGGAGGGGGCAAGCATGTATTTATTACTGGAGGGGGCAATTATTTATCTATTACTGGACGTGGGGGACATGTATATTTCCTATTACTGGAGGGGGGCCTGTATTTATCATTACTGCGAGAGGGCAGGTATATAATCTATTACCTGGAGGGGACATCGTTTACATAGTACATAGTTTGTCAGGACGATAATAAAAAAAAAGACATACGTCCATCAGTTCAGCCCATTATTAAAGTGTTGACTAAGTGTTTGATCCAGAGGGAAGCCAAAAAACCCCCTGAGGTTAGGAGCCAATTGACCTCATGTCAGGGAAAAAATTCCTTCCTGACTCCACAAATCATATTATCTTTATGGCAATCGGGAAATAAATCCCTGGAATCAAAGACCCACCTCTAGAATCCCCGGTCAAAATATATTGTTTATTACATCTAGAAATGTATCCAGACTCCTTTATTCGGGAATAATAGTCACTATTATACACATTTGTTAATGTTATCACGCCTCAAGAAATGCATCCAAGCCCCTTCTGGAACTCTGTTATCGTGAAGTTTACATGACAATTTCCCTCTGGCAGAGGAGTTCCACAGTCTTCACCGCTCTAACAAGGTAAAGAATCCCCTTTCTATGTTTATGTAGAAACTTTATTTCCTCAAGAGTTAGAGGATGCCCCCTTGTTCTAGATACAGTCCTGGGTATAAATAATCTTTAGCGAAGATCTCTTTATTGGACCCTTAATATATTTAAAAACATTTATTATTGTCCCCACAGAAGCCGTTCTTTTCTCTATAACTAAATAACCCGAACCCTTTCTACTCTTTCTGGATATGCAGTCCACCCAGCCCTTTAATTATTTTTGTTGCGCCGCTGTTGTACCTGTTTCAAGCTCTACATTGTCATTTACTTGTGCACTGGTGACCCAAAATGTACACATATTCCATGTGTGAGTCTAACCAGTGACTTGTATAGTGGAGAATAAATGTTCCTCACATCTTGTGCATCTATGCACCTTTTAATACAACCCCATGATCCTATTAGCCTTGGCAGCTGCTGCCTGGACACTGGCGCCTTGCTACAGTTAAGTTTACTGTCCACTAGGA
This sequence comes from Phyllomedusa bahiana, assembly GCA_025379985.1. Taxonomy (NCBI): domain Eukaryota; kingdom Metazoa; phylum Chordata; class Amphibia; order Anura; family Hylidae; genus Phyllomedusa; species Phyllomedusa bahiana. The sequence continues at coordinate 46,989 of JAODAL010004917.1, read as the reverse complement.
TTCCCAAGTCCTTCTCCCATGTCACTTTTACCCAGGTGTTTTTCCATTTAACATGTATCATGTAATGGATTTTTCCTCCCCATGTGCATAACTTGCATTTATCAGTGTTAAACCTCATCTGCCACTTCTCATTCCCATTCCTCCAAACTAAACCATTCCCTATTTAAAAACACATTATCCACCAAATATCTTTAAACCAAAACCTATAATTATATCTTCAAATCACTCTAATTTCTACATTTCACATCCCTTTATTTAAAATCATTTATGAAAAAATTTTAACTATGATAGGGCAAATACTGAGCCCTGTGGTACCCCACTAGTAACAGGGATCCAGCTCTGAGTATGCACCCGTTAATTTACCACACTTGATTTCTATAAGGAGCATGTTGCTTACCCACTTGCACACATTTTCCCCCAGTCCTTGCATTCTCATTTTAACTTACCAACCTTTTTATGTGTGCAACAGTATCAAATGCTTAGAAAAATCCAAATATTATGAAATTTCCAGTGCTTCACCGCCGATCCAGTTCTGGAACTAACCTTCCTCATTAAGCTGATGAGTTTAGTAATACTGGACCCGATCCCTAATAAACCCATGCTGGATGGAACCCGGCGTCTATACATTTATTTTCACGATGAGATACTCCAGGATAGCATCTCCATAAGGAAAACCCTCCAAACTTTTTTACCTACAACAAGTGGTTTAAGCTTACCGGCCTGTAGTTCCAGGATCACTTTTAGACCCCTTTTTGATATATTAGGTACCACATTTGCTATGCGCCAATCCTTTTTGGGACATACCCCGTAGTTTTTATACAGATCCATAAAATATTAAAAATAGGGGCCTATCATGAGCTACATTACTTAACTGTCAATAGGACACGCGGGTGTTATACCGGTCAGGGCCTGGGGATTTTGTCTATTTTAATCTTTCCTAAGGCCGGGAGAGCTGCACTTCTTCCTGGGTTAGACAAGAACATTTAAGTTTGGAGTTTACCTCATCCCTCTGTTCAACAGGAAGCCTCATCCTCCTCGGTAAATTACAGTGGAGAAGAAATTGTTTAATAGGTTTTCTTTTTTTTCAACGCCCTCTATAGTCTCTCCCTTGTATTTTTTAATGGGCAAACATTTTCTTTTTTAATCTTTTTTACTATTTTTATAGTTAAAATATATTTGGGGTTAGTTTTACTTTCTATGGCCAATACGTCTTTCTGTCTCTAGCTTTGCTTGCCTTTATCTTTATTTTACATACTTTATTTCTTCCCTATATCTTCTTAGCGCCTCTTCACTGCCCTCCTGTTTAAGTAGCTGAAACGCTTTATTTTTTTTTTTTCATTGCCTCCTTTACATCTCTGTTGATCCACATTGGGTTTTTCCTGTTTCTAATTATTTTTTTACCATATGGTATGTACCTCTCACAGTGGGCGCTAAGATGTTTTTAAAGATCTCCCATTTATTTTTTGTTCTGCTATTTTTAAACACCTTGTCCCAGTCAATACAGTTTAGTGATTCTCTAAGCAGGGTAAAATTAGCCTTCCTCAAATTCAGTGTTTTTGTGGCTCCATGACAAAATGCTCTATTGAAGGAATATTATAGAAGTGTATATGCGCTATCGTATCTCTCGGCACTTGCTGTGGCAGATTCCTCGGTTTAGGAATTCTATGAATTCTATCAATGATAAGATCTTGCTTGGAGCTGTGGGGAAGTGTCAGAGCCATGAGATCTGTTAAATATGAATTAAGCTGATCAGGCGTGACGGCTTCAGGGATTCCACGGATTCTGACGTTATATCGAGATCTGTCTTCTAGATCCAAGACTTTATTGGAGAGACGCTTAACTTCCTCCTCAAGAGCACTATTGGCATCAATTAAGCTGTCGTGCGAGGTGGCAAATTCTGCCATTTTGGCTTCAATATGCTCAGTTCTTGTGGCTAAAGCATGAAAGTCCTGTTAAAGCTCAGACAGCATGTGCTTTATATCAGACTGCAGTGTAGTACGAAAAGAGGAAAAAAGCTGCTGTAGCGTGTTGGCAGTCAAAAGGCATGTTCACACGGTGTATTTGCAGGGCGTCATTACGCCCCGCAATTACGCCGTGTGACCGGGGGTGGGGCGGGAGCGGGGGACTGAGCAGGGGGCGGCACTTCGCCGGCCCATAGACTTGACTTGCCAGCGGCGCGTATACGCTGCTAGTAATTCACATGTCAATTATCTCCCCGCCCGGCGCCTTCGCCGGGTGGGGAGAGGAGACGTAATCCATAGTTCTCTATGAGAACTGTGGATTACCGTAATGAATGGGCCGTTTTCGGCCCGTAATTGGCGCACTTCGGTGCGTAATTACGGACCGAAATACGGCCCATTTTAAGCCGTGTGAACATGCCTAAAGGCTGCACATCTAGAGAGTCCTGTTGGTCAAGGTCCACCGATTCGGCCCTGGATGAGCAAGACCGAGAAGGGGACGGATATTGAAAGCTTCTTTTAGTGGAAGAACCCCTTCTAGAAGATGTAGATGTGAAAAATTCAGGGAGTTTAAAAAGGCTTGCTCTTTGGATTTTTCTTGGTAGTGCCTCCCATGGTGAATTGATTTGTCGCCACAGTGTGGTGAAACCGGTGACAAGTAAAATCGCAGAAGAGTTGGCCAAGCGATGCAGTAGGACTGAAGAGTTGGTGTCCGACTGTAGTGCTCAAATATGGCTCAAATATAGTGCAGCGAAACAGTTAAGCTGGTAACCAGCTGTAATGCTCCAGAGTTATTCAGGTAATACAGCAAACCCGAGGAACCGGTGGCAGGTTGTAGCACATAGGAGTTGTTCAGATAATGCCGTAAAAGTGACGAGAAACTATAGCCTACAACAATTGCTCAAGCAGTGCAGCAGAGACGGTTGTAGGCTGCAGTACGCAGAGGTTGATCAGGTGATGTAGCAGAGCCAGTTATAGGCTGTAATGCGCAGTGGTTGCTCAGGTGATGTAGCAGAGCTAGTTGCAGGCTGTAGTGCGTAGAGATTGCTCAGGTGATGGAGCAGAGCCGGTTGTGGGCTGTAGTGCACAGAGGTTACTCAGGTAATGTAGCAGAGGTGGTTGTGGACTGTAGTGCGCAGAAGTTGCTCAGATGATGTAGCAGAGCCGGTTGTGGGCTGTAGTGCGCAGAGATTGCTCAGGTGATGTAGCAGAGCCGGTTGTTGTATGAAGTGTGCAGAGGTTACTCAGGTGATGTAGTAGAGCAGGTTGTAGGCTGTAGTGCGCAGAGGTTATTCACGTGATGTAGCAGAGCTGATTGTAGGCTGTAATGCGCAGAGGTTGCTCAGGTGATGTAGCAGAGCCGGTTATAGGCTGTAAGGCGCAGAGGTTGCTCAGGTGATGTAGCAGAGCCGGTTTTGGGCTGTAGTGCACAGAGGTTGCTCATATGATGTAGCAGAGCCGGTTTTGGGCTATAGTGCGCAGAGGTTGCTCAGATGATGTAGCATAGCTAATTGCAGACTGTAGTGCGTGCTGGTATACATACAGATGATGCGAAGCCGTGGAGAAAGTATGTGCCACTGCAAATGTCAATCCCAAAGCAGGGTCCCTGATATCTGCTGTTGCTCTTGCTGACTCATGGCATGTTCAGTTGCAGGGAGAGGAGGAAGCTTGAGTAAGCTGCAGCAGGCCTCTGATCAAAATTCTGGTAATCTCTGGAGGATTTTGATTGTAGATGGCTTTTTGCTCAGTTCTTCTTCCCTGAATCAGAGAGAGCAGACTGGAGTCCAAAATGACTGGGTATGTGGGCTTATTTGAGCAGATTTGGACTGGCTTCAGAGGAGCTCACAGGAGATGTATCTAGCTACAGTGCCATCCAGGCCACGCCCCCCACAAAAAAAAACAAAAACATTTATATTGTGATAAATTAGTAAAGCATAAGCTATATGAAATTGATATTGTTGTAATTATACCAATCCGAATAGTAAAGTTACCATGTCATTTATACTGCACATACTGTGTTTCCCCGAAAATAAGACCTCCCCCGAAAATAAGACCTCCTGCAATTTTTTTCAAGCTTTTAAATATAAGGCCTCCCCTGAAAATAAGACCTAGTGGAAATCATTGCTGCAGCTTCCCATACACAGGGCCTTTTCTGAGGGCAAGCAGAGTGAAAGGGTTGTGTGTGTGTGTGTGTGTGTGTGTGTGTGTGTGTGTGTGTGTGTGTGTGTGTGTGTGTGTGTGTGTGTGGGCGGTTCCCACGCCCCGCCCACCCTGAGAAACAGCCCTGGGACAATACAGGTTTGATTAAACCTGTATTGTCTTAGCAGGGGAGCGAAGGACCTGTGCTAGAAGGTCATGTGATTGTGATGTCACTACAGGTACTTAAAGGAGTTGTCTCATTACAGGCTTTCAGCCTGCTTCAATGTGTCTGGAGCAAAGGATTTTTTAATTTAGGGGCGTGCTTCTTGTCTGCCTCTTCTCCTCCCTCTTCCCCCCTCCCCTCAGCACACAGAAAGCTCAACTCCATAACT
>JAODAL010004917.1:0-37500 GCA_025379985.1 Phyllomedusa bahiana | reverse complement strand
ACACAGGTGGAACTTGTTAATGATCTCAAGGAAGCTGGGACCACAGTCACCAAGAAAACCATTGTTAACACATTACTGTGTTTTTTTTTTTTTTGTTTTTGTTTTTTAATTCTGCAGTACCCGCAAGGTCCCCCCTGCTCAAGAAGGCACATGTGCAGGCCCATCTGAAGTTTGCTAATGAACACCTGGATGATTCTGAGAGTGATTGGGAGAAGGTGCTGTGGTCAGATAAAACAAACATTGAGCTCTTTGGCAGGGATTAAATACTTATTCCTCACTGCAAAATGCAAATAAATTTATATAATTTATACAATGTAATTTTTCTGGATTTTATTTCTGATTTTCTAGCTCTCAATGTTAAAATTAACCTATCCTTAAAATTATAGACTGTTCATGTCTTTCTCAGTGGGCAAACAGCAAGGGATCAAATAATTATTTCCTTCACTGTAACTATGTAAATCATCCCACTTTTGCCATTTTACATATAAAAAATAAAACAAAAAAGCTACACATAATTGGTATTTGCACATCCATAAAAGTCTGATCTATTAAAATATAGCGTCATTTATCCCGTATGTTGAACATCCGTAGAAGAAAAAAGTGCCAAATGCCAAAATTGTGGGGTTTTTAGTCATTTCACAACCCCTAAATTCTGGAATAAAATTTTAAAAATACAAATAGTGTTGTGTGGTGTGCGTTTTTTTTTTTCCTTTTCCTTTTTTTTTTACGGCATAAAGAAATCCCTACATTGTTGTTATTGCCAGATTCTTATCAAAATCAAACGACAAATCCCAAAATAGGGAGAGAACCAATTAAAATATAACTTTTAATGTTTACATATATAAAAATATAGTGGCAACAAAAACCTCTTAGGCCCCGTTCACACGGCTTATTTGCCGACGGATTGGCGCCGTATTCCGCGCCGGATTTGCGCTTCAATACGGCGCCAATCCGTCGGAGTCATTACGGTAATCCACTGCTCTCATTGAGAACAGTGGAATCCGTCGCTCCTCCCCGCTCGGCAAATCCGCCGCGGGGGGGAGAAAGTGACATGCACATTATTTACGGCGCGGACGCGCCGTAAACAATGCATTGTCTATGGGGCCGGGAGCGGCGCCCCCGCCGCACCCCGGCCCCGCCCCCGTCCCGCCCCTTATTCACGGCGGATTTGTGAGCTCAATACGGCGCACAAATCCGTCGGGAATAAGCCGTGTGAACACGGCCTTAGGCCTCGTTCACACGGCTTATTCTGCCGCGTATTGGCGCCGTACTGCGCGCCGGATTTGCGCTTCAGTACGGCGCCAATCCGCGGCAGCAATTACGGTAATCCACTGCTCTCATTGAGAACAGTGGAATCCGTCGCTCCTCCCCGCTCGGCGAATCCGCCGCGGGGGGAGAAAGTGACATGCACATTATTTACGGTGCGGACGCGCCGTAAACAATGCATTGTCTATGGGGACGGGAGCGGCGCCCCCGCCGTGCTCCGGCCCCGCCCCTGTCACGCCCCTTATTCACGGTGGATTTGTGCGCTCAATACGGCGCACAAATCCGTCGGGAATAAGCCATGTGTACACGGCCTTACATAGAGGAATAAACAATTAAAAACTGATACCATAGATTAAGGAACGGCTGTGATACACACTATTAATCCCTAGGTAGCTAATACTCCACTGCCTAAACCAGGATTATCGTCCCGAAACAAAGGACGGTCCCGTCACGAACCTATCCCTTACTAGAAAAGCCCTATTAATCCCTCACACTCCAAAATCCCAACATGTTTCGATCCTCCCTAATCCATAGGATCTCCTCAGGGGATACAATATAGGGAAAAATTGCCACTAGTACAAAAATATATCCAGCATGCTAGTGACAACAATGCAAGATAAGTTTGTACTGACACACAAAGGGGCATTCAAAGCGTATCAATAAAGACAATGCAAGAGAAATTGTACTGACACAGAAGGGCATTAAAAACATCTCAATGAAGACAATGCAAGAGAAGTTTGTACTGACACAGGCAATTTGAAGATATGCAAATTAGCTACTTATCTGGCCTGTATGACCTCCTCTAGTTCACTCATTAGAGAAATGACGACAATGCTTAAAGCCACAATCCGTGTTAGGAATGGTACATCCGCTCTTGGACTCTGTGTATGACAGAGTGCAAACTATCAGCGATGCTATGCTGGTCTCCGCCCGGCACTAATGAGTGAACTAGAGGAGGTCATACAGGCCAGATAAGTAGCTAATTTGCATATCTTCAAATTGCCTGTCAGTACAAACTTCTCTTGCATTGCCTTCATTGAGATGTTTTGAATGCCTTTCTGTGTCAGTACAATTTCTCTTGCATTGTCTTTATTGATACGCTTTGAATGCCCCTTTGTGTGTCAGTACAAACTTATCTTGCATTGTTGTCACTAGCATGCTGGATATATTTTTTTACTAGTGGCAATTTTTCCCTATATTGTATCCCCTGAGGAGATCCTATGGATTAGGGAGGATCGAAACATGTTGGGATTTTGGAGCGTGAGGGATTAATAGGGCTTTTCTAGTAAGGGATAGGTTCGTGACGGGACCGTCCTTTGTTTTCGGGACGATAATCCTGGTTTAGGCAGTGGAGTATTAGCTACCTAGGGATTAATAGTGTGTATTACAGCCGTTCCTTTATCTATGGTATCAGTTTTTAATTGTTTATTCCTCTGTGTAAGAGGTTTTTGTTGCCACTATATTTTTATATATGTAAACATTAAAAGTTATATTTTAATTGGTTCTCTCCCTATTTTGGGATTTGTCGTTTGATTTTGATAAGTGAGAACAGTGGCCTTATATTTAGGACCATAACTGCGGTTATACCGGATTCTTATCAACCTGAAGAAGACAGAAAACGCATCATTTATACAAAGGAGTGAATGCCCTAAAAACTAAACCCTTCGATAAGTCATAGCTCTAGGTGAGAGCTATGATTACCTGCTGTGTTCCCCGACGTGTATTGCGACGCGTATGAGCTTCAATGCACATGCATTGCACCGTTGAAGTTGCACGCTTGCAATTTTAACAGCACAAACTCCATGTATAGCCTGAGGTACATCTATAGCTACTATATTTTAATATTGTACAGCGCGCATATGCCTGAAAAGTTACAAGTCACTTATATTCATATATACGTGAAATTACAATCGTGATTGACGCCACATATTTTACATTGCAGTCTATGTGAACTGTATTGTGAATTGTTTGGTGCATATTTAGGCGAAATTACATCCAAAATACACGCCAGCAGACACCGTGTGAACCCCCAGTGTTTCTCTGGATTTGGACTTAAGCTCACATCTCAGTTATTCTGTTCTCTGATTTTTGTACTCCGTTCCTCCTGGCTTGACCTCGGCTTGATTGACTTCTCTTACCTATTTGTTTTCTATTTTGTCTGTGCCCTTTTTCTGCTTGCTCTCTCTTTTGACCAGGGTTTGTTCAGGATAAAGTTCCAGTGCTTTTTAACAGTACTATTGTTTGTTACCCAAGGGTACTTGACCACTAGGGGTCGCGATTGTCATTACATCCTAGTGTGGTATGGTGGTTTTATCACCAGGAGTCATAACGGTGACTAAAGCCTTCTCAAGGCTTCCAGCTGTCATCTTAACCGATTTTCACCCTGCAATCTCATTCCTCATTTATTTAGGAGTACGAAGGGTCAGACAGCAGGGAACGAAGCTGGCTCCATTCCTTGCTGTTACCAGCGGGCGTTAACTGCAATTAGCAGCTGACATCAGCCTTCTATGTAGCGTTATTACCGGGTAATCCCACTACATAGAATCTTAGGCAATGTTCACATGGCTTATTTTGGGGAGCATTTCACACTTATTGAGCGCATACTGCGCTCTAATACGAGCGAAATAGGCCCCAATCATTACGGTAGTCCACAGTTCTCATAGTCCGCATTGGGGTCTATAGGGATGTTTACAGTCCTATTTGTACGCTTTTTAAAACTCGAATCACTGTGTAAATCCAAAGAGAATTGTTTTGTGGATCAATCCTTACTGGAGTCTAGTATTTTGTTAAAAGGAAAGTCAATCTTTTTGTTCCCCCTTTTTGGCAACTAAAAATTCTTATTTTCATTATTTGGGCTTCACAATGAGTCCACTTGAGTAATTCCAAGATTCTGAATAACGTTTCCCTTCCTGGAAATTGGCAATTATTTTTTTTCCCAAATCTGAACTAGTTTAATATCAATCTCTCCTACCTCTAATATTTCTTTTGTTTGCACTTTTTGATTATCCCCCTTAGGGCTTGTTCACACGGCTTATTTTGGGACTGATTTCAGCCGTATTGAACGCCGTATTTGCACTCCAATAGGGCTGAAATCAGTCCCAGTCATTACGGTAATCCACAGTTCTCATAGAGAACTATGAATTACGTCGAGCGGGGAGAAGATGACATGTCAATTATTTACGGTATGTACGCGCCGTGAATAATGACTGTCTATTGGGCCGGCAAGCTGCCGGCTCCCCGCCCCCGCTGCAGCCGGCGTAATTGCGTGGCAAAATCCGTCCCCGCAATTACGTCTGCAATAAGCCATGTGAACATTGCCTTATCCGTTTCAATATTCTGTTCTAACTTGCCTTCTAAATTTTGAATCTCCGTATTGTCCGAGCAGGGAGAGGAGACGTAATCCATAGTTCTCTATGTGTGAACATAGCTTAACAAATTCCAGGCTTTCTGTGAGAAGATTACAAACTTTAATAGAATGTCTAGCTATATAGGAAATACAGATAGGAATGGTGTATTTTTTTAATTTTATTTCAGAAGTTAGGATAGATATTTTAGGCTGAAATAAAAATACAGCTGTGAACTAAGTATTGAGTACGTCACCAATTTCCTAAATAAATATATTTCCAAGGGTATGTTCACACGGAGTCTTGCATCGCGTACCTACAGTAGTTACAGGCTGTATTTCAGGGCATCTTGCAGTGCAATAACGCCCCGAAATATGGTCTGAAAGACAATCTGTGAACATACTCCAAAGGTGCTTTTGATATGAAATTCTCACCAAATGTTGGTAACAACCCATCCAATCTACACAGACAAAGAAATCAGACTATAGATGTCCATAAATAGTTCTGTGTAATAATAGTGTCATAGTTTGTAAGGCCGAAAAAAGACAAGACGTCCGTCCAGTTCAGCCTGTTGTGCTAAGGTGTTGATCCAGAGGAAGGCAAAAATCCCAATGAGGTAGAAGCCAATTGTCCTCATTTTACGGACAAATTCCTTCCCGACTCCAATCTGGCAATCGGAAAAATCACTGGATCAATGACCCCTCTCCAGAATCCTAGTCACTATAACTGTTATATTCTTACGCCCAGAAATGCATCCAAACCTTTTGAACTCGTTATTGAATTCACTATGACTAGTTCCTCGGGCACAGAATTCCCAACATTCTCATGCTCTACAGTAAAGAATTCCTTTCTATGTTTATGTAGAAACTTCGTTCTCAAGCGTAGAGGTTACCCCTTGTTCTAGATACAGCCTGTGTATAAATAATCTTGGGAGAGATCTCTACATTGACTTTGATGTATTTAAATATATTTATCAGTCCCCCGAAGCATCTTTTCTCTAAACTAAATAACCCTAATCTTGCTAATCTTTCTGGGTATTGTAGTCCACCAATCCTTTTTTTATTTTGTTGCCCGCCTTGTACTGTTCAAGGCTATACAACGTCTTTCCTGTGCATGGTGCCCAAATGTACCAATATTCCATGTGTGGTCTAACAGTGACTTGTATAATGGAGAATAATGTTCTCATAAATGTGCATCTATGCCTTTTAATGCACCCCATGATCATTTGCTTGGCAGCTGCTTCCTTGAAAACTGGCTGCTACATGTTAAGTTTACTGTCCACCAGGTTTCCCAAGGCCTTCTCCATGTCACTTTTGCCAGCCTTTTTTCATTTACATGTAGTCATGAAATGGATTTTCCTCCCATGTGCATAACCTTGCATTTATCTGTATTAAACCTATCTGCATTCCTGCCAAGCCTCCCAACTTATCCAGATCCCTTTGATAACATATTATCCTCTATTGTGTTGATTACTTTACAGAGCTAGTTATCTGCAAGGATCGTTATTCTACTGTGCAATCCCTGTGTAAGATCATTAATGAAAATGTTAAAGAGGATAGGGCCCAATACTGAGCCCAATAATGAGAAATGACACAAGGAAAAGTATTGAACACTTTAAAGAAGGAGAGGTGCAAAAAGCCATGGAAAGTCATGACGCCAGCTGAAATCTATCAGTAATTAAAAAGCAATCTTGTAACGTAGTGAAAAATATTAGCTTGTTCAACTAATATCCTATCAAAAGGTTTCAAATGTTGAGTAAAACCAGTGAGCTCTGTCCCAAGACCTTATTGTTGCAAAACATACTCGTGGCATTGGCTAAGGTTCCAGTGAGCAGTGTTGGGGCCTTAATCTGGGCTGGAAAGAACATAATTATTTATGTTCACCATAAACCGGCAACAACCAGATGGTCCATGCAAGATTTCAGACATAGGATTGAACAGCATTATCAGAAGAGTTGGCCAAGGGCCACTTGTGTAGCGCTACAGAAACACTTGGAATCAACAGGTACAATTGTTTTAAAAAAAAAAAAGTAATGCACTTAAACTCTATGGCTTTATGTACGCTCACCACACAAGAATCCGTTGTTGAATAAAAAGCACGTTCAAGAGCATTTTTCAAGTTCGCTCAACAACATTTAGACTGGAAGTGTTGACTTTAAATACTGGAAGAATATAGTCTTGTCAAATGAGACCAAAATTTAACTCTGAGGATGCCACAATACACACCATGTGTACATATCACCCTAAAAACACCACACCTACAGTGAAGTTTGGAGGTGTGAGCATATGGCACTGGAAAACTTATAGTTGAAGGAAGGATGAATGGACAAATGTACCAAGACACTATTGATAAAAATCTGTTGCAATCTACCAGGGTGATGAAGATAAAACCAAGGTGGACATTGCAGCAAGACAAAGATCCCAAACACTTAGCCAAGGGAACTCTCAATTGGTTTCAGAGAGAAAATAAAGCTGCTGGAATGGCCAGACAATCAAATGAGCTGAATCCACAAGAAAATCTGTGGAAGAAACTAAAGCTCAGAGTTTATAGAAGTCTCCCACAGAACCTTCAGCATTTGAAGAGTGTTTGTGTGGAAGAATGGGCCAAAATCCCACCTAAACAATGCATGAGACTAGTTTCTCCATATAGGAGGTGTCTTGAAGCGGTCATAGCCAACAAAGGCTTTTGTAAGAAATGTTAAAAGAATTTCGGTGAGCGTGTTCAGTACTTTTTTCCCTGTGTCATTTCTTATTTTACATTTACTTATATAGATCTATGGTTTGATTTCTTTTCCTGTGTGAATTGTGTGTTGTTACCGTCAGCTGGTAAGAATTTCATGTCAGTAGCTCCTTTAGAAATCTATTTATTTAGAATTGGTGACATGTTCAATACCCGCTGTATATATGTTTTAATAGTAGGAAGCATACATTGTGAGAAAGTTGGATAAAAGTTGCCTCCGGTAATATGTGGATGTTTGTACAGGCAATCCCCAACTTTCACCGTTCTGACTTACATCTGTCCCCTAGTTATAAATGGAGACTTATGGGGCATGCTGGCACTTTTAGTTCCATGTTCCACAGCAGATAGTAGCTGTGGCACGATAAGTTCCAGCATGCCACAACAGGACAGGAGGTGAAATCTTCTTAACAGGGGCACAGACAAGATTATAAATGTAAAAACCCTTCTCTGCACTATCCAAAACTAAAAAAACAAAACGAAAAACGTTTGTGCTGGAGTTACATTTAATAAATATACCTGGTTCAATTTACATACAAATTAAACTTAAGAACAAACCTACAGTCCCTATCCGTTCGTAACCCGGGGACTGCCTGTATCTACAGCACTTATTACTGTATTACTGGAGAGCCAGCTGCGCACTCGTTCCAGAACGTCCATGTAGAGCAAGATGTCGGCAGCCTGGACAATTTACAGGGGTTTTCTCACTACAAAGATCATATCTCTAATGATGGGGACAGTAAAAATTAGCACTTTTGCAATTGGTTTGCATTACCTAAATCACTTAGTCTAGCAGATATAAATCTGTGTGTCTATAGCTATTTCTACAGCAGGCGGTTGGGCCACGCCCCTTTTCTGTAATTGGCTGCCTGATATTTCATTAGTCCCTGTTGGGACACGCCTCCTGGATGGGAAACGCCCCATATGCTGTGATTGGCTGCCTGCATTCTGCGCTTACTTACTTCTGAGCTGTGTAAATTGAAAGATAAATTAGGTTATATAACACAGCCGTATACAGTCTGCTCCCATCACCCATATAACACAGCCTCATTATACAGTCTGTTCCCCTCTACCTCCTGCCTGATAACAGAGGGGAAAGTGGGGGGGAGGGGCAGTGTGCATTACTTACTCGCATCAGTCCAGGCTGTTTGTATAACTGTTTACACCAACACAGGTGTTCTGGTTGCAAGAAGCTTGTGCAGCCTGGGAGGCAGGTGACAGCTCTGCAGACATGAGGTCTTGTGCAGGAGGTCTGGAGAGCTGTGACATCCTCTCTCCCCCACTGCACACACAGAATGATGTTGCAACTCTTCAGTGAGGGAAGACATGCCTACTGGCAGGAGAGACACACCCCTGGATTTGAAGCTGTAAAAGATCAACAGCTCAAATCTGCGAACGCTTGTCATGAGAAAACCCCCTTTAAGTCAGTGGGTGGCAGGCATTTAGTTAAAGGGATATCCTCACAACATTGATTCACTTTAAACATGTAGATTAAGGTAAATAAAGGCTATTGCCAAATATGTTTACTATTTTGTTTTCTTTCAGAGCTAGAACAATTCTTCTATCCTGCTTGTGTACACAAGCTTCTGACTGGGATGGTGAGCTCACTCCCTGCTTTGTCTTGTCAGCAGGATTAGTTTATCTTTCTTAGAGACAAACTTGAATCCTTTCGTGCGGTGTAGGCTTTTGCCCTGCTGTTAAAATTCCTCCATTGCCAATGAAACGGCATGATGAGAAAACCCCTTAAAGAGTTAAAGGGTTACTCACATTTCATTGATTAGCTTTAAATGTGTAGGCAAATGTAAATAAAGACTATTACCAAATACATTGATGATTTGACTTTGCTTCCCTTCAGAGCTAGAGCAGTTTTTCTCCTGCTTACGTACATAATCGTAGCCAGGTTACCAAGTGACTCTGTCCTCTTGCAGGCTCTAGAGCCCTGACCAGAAAGGTGATGTCACTCCCTGCTGGTTCTCATCAGCAGTATATGAGTTTTAGTTCTTACTGGCAAACTTTAACAGAGCCATGAAGCCATCTGTTTTAACCCTTCTGTTCAGGGTTGTGGAGTCGGCAAGCCAAAGCCCAGACTCAGTCTCTAACTCCTCAATTTCCCAAACCTCCGACTCCTGACTCCCTCATAATGGCGCATGTTTAAGTGATAACTTTACTGTAGTAACATGGTGACATCAGGCTTTTTATCACCTTATGATACAATAATCAAGCTATTTAGGTAGAAAAGACACTGACAAGCAAAAGGGTAACAATGTTTTGATCTTTTGAACACGTGTGGGTAGAGTTGAAGAAAAAGCTGTATTTGTATCCAAGTCCAGTCTGCACCAATATTGGGAATGTGTAGAAGAGACCGGGGAGCAGATTTTGGTCAAGATATGCTGGAATCTGATTCAGAGTCCAGAAGGATTCAGGCAGTATTGAAAACCAAAGGTGGATTTCCCAAATACTAACAAAATAATAAAAATTTATATTTTGATTTGTAGGAGCAGAACAGTAACAACGCAGTTACAGGAAAGAATCTGCAGAACTAAGCAGATGCTAAATACTTGCAGGTCAAATTTATGTATAAGATAGGTAAGATGACTGTATATAAAATTACAGTAGCCTCATGTACAAAGCTGTAGTGGATGGTGAGATATGGATCCTGAAAGTCATAAGTTCAAAACTTTGTTACCATTTTGCTTGTCAGTGTAAAATATATTTATTGGATATGACTTTAGAACACAAAATTGTAAATATGCAAAACACTGCAGGAACATTTGTGAAGTCTCTGAATTTGTTCTGAGAAATAGTATTGCCTTAATCAGATCCTGCATAAATGACCTCACATCTGATCTCATTATTTCCAGGCTAAAGAACGGCCTCTCTATACTTACTTGGGTTGGGGGCAAAGTGGTGACCACAGGGGTAACATCTCTAACGGGGTATAAAGGAATTGCCTCAGCCACTGTCGGTTTTGATGAATGGTTGAATTCTTCTACTTCTTTGAAAGCAGGTTAAAAATTTGCTGAAATGTCTTTGCTATGGGAGCAGAATCTTTTCCCCTGGGACAGCGCTTTGCCTGCTCAATGTCATCAATTACACTCCTCATCTAATGAGGCTGAAGATATGGAAGCAGTAGCACTGGCCGGACACAATTCCTCTTGCTCTTTGCACTATATCGAACTAACTGGACCAACTTATTATATATTCTGGGAGTCGGAGTCAGTCCATTTATGACGACTCCGACTCCTGCAAAATAGACACCGACTCAGACTCCACGACTCCGACTGCACGGCCTTGCTTCTATTACTAATGTCCCTCTAACAGTCTTAGATACAAATGGTAAAGCTGATATGCCAATCAATGCTGTAAAACCACCCATGGCCTAATCAGGAAGGGGGAGCCTGAAGCTAGCTGTGTAAAGCAGCTATGTTAACCCTTTAAGGTCTAAGTCTGTTTTCACAATTTTGAAATTGTTTTCTCGTGACACATTGCACTTTGAAGTTGGCAATTAATTTTGGTCGATACAATCCTTGCTTACTTGTGAAAAATATCAAAATGTTGTACAAGTTTTTAAATTTCAGCGTGCAAGACAGTCATACTAAAAAAAAATAGTAAATGATGAACTTCTACTGTAAGTCTGCTTTATGTTGGCTGACATTTTTTAAACAATCTTGTGTTTTGCTTTTTTTATCAAGAAAAATATTTTATTATTTTATTTTTTTTTAAGAAAATATACCGAATATCAATCGAAAGCCTTTACAAAATATCAGTAAGGTTATACACCGCCAGTTTACAAATCATGTTGTTATAGCATGTTTTACATATGGCGTAGTAGCATGTGAAGTATTACAGACTGTTCAACGTCTTAAACAGTACAGAATAGAATAAAAGGAGCCACAGACCATATCTATCTCCCATGAATCTAACCTCCATTCTCAGCTGAGGTCCATCTTGGTTCCTCAGCCATGAAACTGAAGTCTCTCTAAAGACCCGGCTAGCTGGTGTTTTAGGTACCATGTCGTCCCAGTGAAGGATTGCATAAAAGAGTGAATGTCTGTCTGCATCTGTCATAAAGGGGCTAATAACGGTTTCCCATGTTTCAAAAAATTGCTCTCTGTGCTGCTTTATTGTGTATCATTGCCACTTTATCCATCATCATATGGTTTTTAACTACCTGTATCACCATCTTCATTGATGGGAATTTTGAGTTTAGCCATTTTTTAACCCCTTAACCCACCTGGACGTATGGGTACGTCCTGGTGACGTTAAGGAGTTGTGTAGCAGGATCGCAGCTCGATCCTGTTACACAGCCGCTGGGTGTTAGCGGCTAATTGCAGCAAACACCCGGTGGTTACAATGCCCGCCCGCGCTGTTTAACCCGCCCGCAGCGTCTAAATGAATGAGAAACTGTGCTGCGCACCATTCCTTGCTCCGATCGGCGCCCCTGCTGTGTTTTCGCAGGGTTCCGATGGGTGAACATGGCAGCTGGGAGCCTTTTCCATCTCTGCCATGTTCTCGTTTGCCCCACTTCCGGCCCTAGGCAGGAAGAGTGGAAATCTGCTATCTTGGTACAGCCTAATGCATTGTCTATGCAATGCATTAGGCTGTATTAACGATCGCGCCCCTTAGTGGTGAAGCGCCCTAGGGGGACTCCATGTTAAAGTTAGAAAAAAAAAAGTTTTAAAGTACAAAAAAAATAAAATCGTATTAAAAGTTCAAATCGCCCCCCTTTCGCCATTTTAGAAATAAAATAATAAAAGTTACACATATTTGGTATTGCCACATCCGAACAAGTCTGATCTATTAAAATATAACATAAGTTATCCCATACGCTGAACACCGTAGAAGGAAAAAAAAAATTCCAAACACCAAAATTGCATTTTTTGGGTCTTTTCATGTCCTATAAAAATTGGAATAAAAGTGATCAAAAACGTTGCATGCCTTCCAAACGGCTAGCAATAAAAAGTACGCTTCAGCCCGCCAAAAATGCACCCTCACTGACGTCCGTAGGTGTTAGTACAAAAAAGTTATTGGTACCACAAAACGGCGCCGCGGCACAAATTTCAAATATGGAAAATGTAATTATAGACCACTAAGTTTAACATCTGTTGTGAGAAAAATGTTTGAGGGGCTCATAAGGGACTATATACAGGAATATGTGGGCAAATACAATAATATTAGTGATTGCCAGCATGGATTTACTAAGGACAGAAAC
Organism: Phyllomedusa bahiana; assembly: GCA_025379985.1. Lineage (NCBI taxonomy): Eukaryota > Metazoa > Chordata > Amphibia > Anura > Hylidae > Phyllomedusa > Phyllomedusa bahiana. The sequence goes on along the minus strand of JAODAL010004917.1, from coordinate 24,942 downwards.
TGTCAGACCAATCTGATCTGTTTTTATGAAGAGGTGAGTAGAAGTCTGGATAGTGGGGCAGCTGTGGATATTGTGTTTTTAGACTTTGCAAAGGCGTTTGACACTGTCCCGCATAAGCATTTATTAGGTAAATTAGAATCCATTCGGTTAGGGATAAAAGTGTGTAATTGGATTAAAAACTGGCTGTTGGATCGTACTCGGAGAGTGGTGGTAAATGACTCCTACGCTGAGTGGTCCTCGGTTATGAGTGATGTGCCCCAGGGCTCAGTATTGGATCCTATTTTATTTAATGTATTTATTAATGATATAGTGAAAGGGATCAATAGCATGGTTTCGATTTTTGCAGATGACACCAAGCTATGCAGGGTAGTGCAATCTATGGAAGATACTCAGAAATTGCAAGCAGACCTGGACACACTGAGTGCTTGGGCATCCACTTGGCAAATGGGGTTCAATGTGGATAAATGTAAGGTTCTGCATCTGGGTAGAAATAATCTACAGGCATCATATGTCCTAGGGGGAGAAAAACTTGGAGAATTGCTTGTTGAGAAAGATCTGGGCGTTCTCATGGATCATAGACTACAGAACAGAATGCAATGTCAATCAGCTGCCTCTAAGGCAAGTAAGATATTGGCGTGTATTAAAAGAGGCATGGACTCGCGGGAAAAGGATGTAATTCTACCGCTGTACAAAGCATTGGTGCGACCTCACTTAGAATATGCTGTTCAGTTCTGGGCCTCAGTTTATAGAAGAGATGTAATGGAGCAAGAGAGAGTACAAAGACGAGCAACCAAACTTATAAGGGGAATGGCGCATCTTAGTTATGGGGAGAGGTTAGTAGAATTGAATTTTAGTCTTGAGAAAAGATGGATTCGGGGGGGGGGTGGGACATGATTAATTTATATAAATATATAAATGGTCCCTACAAGAAGTATGGGGAAAAATTATTTCAAGTGAAGCCCCCTCAAAAGACAAGGGGACATTCCCTTCGACTAGAGAAAAAAAGGATTCAATCTTTTTTCAACTGTACCAACTATGTAACTATGTAAAATGTTTGGAATTTTTTAACGCCACCAAATAATAATGGAAACCCTAAATTTTTGGTTTTGCTGTATGCGTATCAACATGTATAATAAATATAAAACTTTTTTAACGAAGATTGAACGCCGAAAAAACAAAACTCCCGCAAACATGGCGCATGCACATTTTTTTTCACATTTTGCCCCACTTAAAATTTTTTTGCAGTTTCCCAGTATATTCTATTGTAATATGAATAACACCACTGGAAAGTAAATATTGTCCCACAAAGGCGAGGAAAAATTAGTAATATTTTTTTTCTTTGGAGGTGTTAATGGTTTAAGCAGGCACCTTTTGGCTGCCATCATGAATATGTGAATACATTTGTTACATTGCTTTGTTTTATTCTTAAATATCCTCACTGGAATGTTATGAGATAACTGCAGATGGGCCACTGGGACTGTGACAGACAATTTGCGTCTTAGCATCTGGACGAGCGCAGACCAAAGCTTTTGAATTTCTGGGCAAGACCAGATGCCATGTTTTAGTTCAGTGAGGGGTTCAGAACACTTTGGACACTCTATAATTAGGTCTGGGAAAGATGGGTGGGGTAGAATATTGAAACCATAGATTGCTCTATCTACTATCCTGAAATACGTGTCTCTCCATATTTACAGTGTTTTCCTGACCTGTTTCCACCCCTCCAGTACCCCTTTTTCCATCTCCTACATATTTCACCGGAGTCTGGTTCCTCAAATGGGCAGCGGAGTCCTGCATAGAGTTGGGATAGTGTATGTGGTGTCGACGTGTCTCCCATCAGAGTTTCGAAATGAGTGGTTCTGGTCAGTTTTGCGACTTCAACTTTTTCCCGTAGAAAAATGTGCTTGTATTCTAGAAATTTTTTGGTTTATACCATATTTAACTTCAAAAAGAGAAAACGGCCCTTCTGTCAGTTTATTAACGATATTGTCTTGTCTATACTTTTCTCTCTCCACTGCGTGAAGCTGGCGTGACCCTGTCTTGGGAGAAATTCCGGATATCCCTGCCACGTCATATTGATACAGGAGCAGAAAGCGTTTTCTAGCTGCCTTCCAGGTGCTAATCGTGTTGTGCACTATCTGACTTTGACACGCCACACCAGGGAGTGCAGCATATGAGGTATGGAGGTGAGCATTAAGACTCCAAGGGCCACCAGGTTCCTTTCTAGACCAATATTTAAAAAAAAAAGGAAGTTCTCTCCATCCAATCTCAACTATATCTAGGTAATGGCGCCAAATTATATGCTCTAATATTCATACTGCCCGTATCTTTTGGCATCATTAGTTTGGACGTTTGTTTTCATATAAATTTTATAAAGGCTGATCTAAGTCTGTTTACGCAGGAGTGTTTCAGCAGAAGTGGGAAGGTCTGTAGGGAGTATAAGAGCCCTGAGAAGCTGACCATTTTGATTAAGTGGCAACGCGCCAGCAAAGGTATCGGTAAATGGGCCCATCGGGTCAATTTGGCACAAATTTTTTGTATTACTGGGGGGGGAATTGAGATTATATATCGATTCTGGTGTTGTCTGTTAATTCCTAGGTATTTGATATAGTGACAGGCTATAGTGACCGGGAGGTGTGTCAAAGACTCCACTCTTAGATTCGTCGGGGGCGTATGGTCTAATATTTCTGATTTGTTAACATTAACTTTGAAGCCTGAGTTAATGCCAAATTTAGTCAGAGTATCTAGAATTAGAGGGACGTCTTTAGTTGGGTGAGCACAGAGAAAAACTAAATCATCTGCAAACAAGGCCAGTTTTAACCCCTTAAGGAACTTGCGTTTTTTTTTTTTTTTTTTTGACACGTTCGTTTTTTTCCTTCTCGCCTTCCCAGAGCCATAGCTTTTTTTATTTTTCCACCTACATAGACATATGAGGGCTTTTGTTTTGCGGGGCAAGATATTATTCACTGTACTATAGCATATACTGGGAAACCGCAAAAAAAATTCCAATTGGGACAAATTGTGAAAAAAACAAAAACGTACTTGAGCCATGTTTGCAGGTGTTTTTGTTTTTACAATGCATTAGGGTGTACCAAGATGGTGATTTCGCCACTTCCTGCCTGGGGCCGGAAGTGGGGCAATCGAAAACATGGCAGCAATGGAAGCCTTCACAAGGCTTCCAGCTGCCATGTTCGGTGATCGGAGCCCTGCGATTTTGCTGCGGGGGTCCGATCACAGTGAGAAACGTTGTGCGGCAATTAGCTGCTAACACCCGGCAGCTGTGTACAAAGCCCCATAGCGACCCTGGGACGTACTTATACGTCCAGGGTCGATAAAGGCGGTTTCCCAATCACTATGCCCCCAAATTCTCTAAGTTTCTTTATGTGTTTCACCAATGGTTCGATTGCTATGTTAAAGAGCAAGGATGATAAGGGACACCCTTGCCTCGTACCTCTCCACAGTGGGAAGGGATCGAATAGGAAAACAATTTTGTTGTTAGGACATTGGGGGGCTCTTAAAGGAGTTGTCTCCCCACAGGGTTTCAAAGAATGCATGAAAGAAATTCTCTGTCACTTCCTGGTTCATACTAATTTGCATAAGATCCATGCGTGTACAGCTCCGTTGTGCTTTCAGATGCTAATTAGATTAGATTAGCTTCTCAAACTTCTTATCTGATCCCCAAAACAAAAGCCCTAATTACAGAGCTGTTTACTTGAGATAAATCAAGCTTTTTACTGTCTGGCAGCACAGGACACTGACTGACACTGCAGACCTGTGTGATGACTCACTCTCTGTTATCTCATTGAACAAACAGCCCCAGGAGATTTGTTTACAGGTCTGTTACTGAGGGAACTGAAATAGCCAAGGAGGTAATAAATTCACTTGTATCTCTTTAGGGAAAACAGAGGAACAATGCAATATATTTGGAAAATGTCTTTATTTTGTGTTCCCTACAATTTGAAAGCTATTCTTTGTAGCGAGACAACCCCTTTAAATTTAGTAGTAATATTTCACATTTCCAAGAAAATTTGCAACACAGATTTTTTAGGGACCAGTCCAGTTTTGACATGGCTTTGATAGGCTTTTATGTAGACAACCCCATAAATGACTCCATCTAAGAAACTGCACCCCTCAAGGTATTCAAAACAACAATTAGAACATTTGTTAACCATTTGACCACAATCCTCAGAATAGGAGAAGCACCTACTGGACCATTACCGGTTTGCACACTCCGTGTTGTGCTAATACTTTATAAACACCGCTAAAAGACCTCATTTGGGAAACTACACCAATTAAGGGATATACCCATGGGTGTAGTAGGGCTGTTAAAATAAATGTATTTTTTTCTAACAATCTAAAGTTTTAGCAGAAAATGTTTAATTTTTACAAGGAATCCTGGAAAAAAAAAAACACCCCAAAATGTAGTATGCAATTTCTTCCAAGTTCGGCAATACACTGTGTGAGTGTAAACTGCTGTTGGGCGAAACCTTCCAGAAGTCTCCACATTTTCCACACCCACTAGGAATCTCATCTAGGGGTGTATTGTGCATATTGGGCCCACAGAGATTTAATTTTTTTTATTTTTACACATTTGTAAAAATTGCGTTTTTATGTCATCACAGACTAATAGCCATGTCTTCTTCTTTTTTTTTTTTTTATTTTTTTTTAATATGGAGCTGATTAAGGGTTTGTTTTTTGAGGAACGAGCTAACGCTTCCATTGGTACCATTATGGGGTTCATGTGACACTTTGATCTTATCCAAGTTTTTGGGAGACAGAGTGAAAAAAAAATATTGCAATCGCGTAGGGTTTTTTTTTTTTTACTTTTTGCGGTGCTCACCCAGACGTACAAATGACATGTTAACGTTAATCAATACGATTACATTGATACCCAATTTTGTGTATTTTTGTTATGTTTTACTGCTTTTACACAATAAAAACACTTCTATTTAGAAAAGATAACACATTTTTACACTGCCACACTCTGAGAGCCTTAACTTTTTTTTTATTTTTCGGTGAGCTGGGAAGGGGCTCAGTTAACGTTTTCATTGGTACCATTTTGGGGGACACATGACTACTTGAATGCATTTTAATCTGTTTTTGGGAGGCAGGAGAAAGAAAATACTGCAATCCTGGTAGTGTTATTTTATTTTTTATGGCTCTCACCATACAGTATACGTGACATGTACGTTTTACTTTGCTGGGTTATACAATTAGGCTATGTTCACACGGCTTAAAATTGGACGTATTTCAGTCCGTAATTACGCACCGGAGTGCGCAAATTACGGACATCCCAGTCATTACGGTAATCCACAGTTCTCATAGAGAACTATGGATTACGTCTCCTCTCCCTGCTCGGCGAATCCGCCGCGGGGGGTGATAAGTGACATGTGAATTACCAGCGGCGTAGACGCGCCGCTGGTAATGAAAGTCTATGGGCCCGCCCCCGTCCACACGGCGTAATTGCGGGGCGTAATTACGCCCTGCAAATACACCGTGTGAACATAGCCTTACTGCGATATTCCATTTATATCTTTATTTTATGTTGTAACAGTTTTTTTAAAAAAAGCTTAAATTGTGTATAACCATATTTGTGCATCGTTCACTGCTGACTTTTTTGCAGGACACCAATTTTGGGTTCATGTGACTTTTTTTGACCGCTTTTTATTACATTTTCTGTACAGTGGGATGAACAAAAATAGTAATTCTGCCATAGTGTTTGGTTTTTTTTTTACACGCTGATCGTATGGGTTAAATATTATGACACATTTAAAGATTAGGTCGTTACGCGGTGATACCAAATATGTACATTTTTTTATATTTGATCCTTTTTGGGGTGACTGGTATTTGTAATGGGTAAAGGGAGACGTGCGTGTTTCACTGTATTTTTAAATTTTTTTCCACTTTTACTTTTTATTTTTTATTTGTCCCTATATGAGACTCTACTCCATGATCATTAGATTGCTGGTGCAATATGTTGCAGCACGTCAGTATTAACCCCTTACCGCCAGTTTTGGCCTCTCTGACAGAGCCCCATTTTTTAAATCTGACACCTTATGTGAGAATAACTTTTTGACACTTTTACTTAGCCATGTGATTCAGAGATTGTTTTCTCGTGACACATTGAGTTGTAAGATAGTACGAAATTTTGGTCCAAGAAGTCCTTGTTTATTTGTGAAAAATATCAAAGTATCATGTAAAATTTGAAAAATTTACCATTTTCAGACTTCAAAAATTTCTGCGTGTAAGACCGTTAATCCACTCAAAATAGTTTATAACTAGCATCTAACCATATGTCTACTGTAGCTTAGCATAATTTTTTTAATGTCTTTTTTTTCATTATTAGGGGGCTTAGATATTTAGTAGTCATTTTCACATTTTCAAGAAAATTTGCAATATGCTTATTTTTAGGGACCAGTCCAGATCTGACGTGACTTTGAGTGGCCTGTATGTTAAATACCCCCATAAATGACTTCAACTAAGGAACTGCACCCCTTAAAGTATTCAAAACAGCATTTAGGAAGTTTATTAACCCATTAGGTGTTTCACAGGCATTAAAGCAAAGTGGAGGTGAAATCTCAAAATTGCACCTTTTTTTTGCAGATTTTAAATTTTTATACATTATTCACTGGAACACGGTATATGTGACCAGGGAAATGCAAATTAATGTTGATTCCCCAGATTGTCGTTTTCAGAGATATCTCATATGTGGCCCTAGTGCACTATTTGGCTCAACCACAAGCCTCAGAATAGAAGGAGTATGTACCAGACTCTGGGGTCTCATTTCCAATACAATTTTATTTAGGTGCCATTTCAGGTTTGCGGACACCCTAAGGCACTAAAATTTAATAAACGCCCCCTAAAACCACATATTGGAAACTACACCATTAAGGAATATACCCAGGGGTGTAGTGAGTATATCAACTCCACAGGTGTTTCACAATTTTTTTTTAGGCTGTGAAAATTAAGAATTTTTTTTTCCAATAATCCAATTTTAGCTGAAAATGTTTAAATTTTACAAAGAATCCTGGTTAAAAAGCAACCCAAATTTTGTTACGCAATTTCTTCCAAGTTCAGCAATATCCTATATATGGGTATAAACTGCTATTTGGGCGCATGTCAGGGTGTATAAGGGAGGGAGTGTTGTTTGGCTTTTGGAGTGCAGATTTTGGCGGGGCCATGTTGAATTTGCAAAGCCCCCAAAGTACCAGAACAGGTGAAACCTTCCAGAAGTTACCCCATTTTTAATTCAACACACCTCATGGATCTCATCTAAGGGTGTATTGTACATTTTGGGGGCACGGGCGTTTTTTTTTTTTCGCTTTGGGCCATGAAAATGGGAGGGGGGGGGAGTAACGCAGTTCCGTTATTTTTTGGGGGGTTCAATTTTAAAGCGTTGGCTGTGCCAGATAAATGACAGGATAGCTTTACTATCTGGGTCAGTACAATTACAATGATATAAATTTTATATAGATTTTTATGTTTTATTGCTCTTATACAATAGAAATGTCTATAAAAAATTGCGTTTTTATGTTGTCCTATTCTGAAAGCCATAACTTTTTTATTTTTCTGTATACGGAGATGATTATGGGCTTGTTTTTGGCGGGATGAGTTGATGTTTTTATTGGTACCATTATGAGGTGCATATGACGCTTTGATCGCTTTTTATTAATGTTTCTGTGAAGCGTTTTTGAACAAAATACAGCAATTCTGCCAGTGTTTTTTTAAAAATGTTTTTTACAGTGGTCACCAAGCGGTATAAATGACATGCTAGCTTTACTCAGCAGGTCGATACGATTACAGCAATACCCAATTTGTATATATACATATTTTTTTTTGTTTTTTTTATGCTTTTACACAAAAAAACCTTTTTATTCAAAAAGGAAAACACGTTTTTGCATCGCCATAGTATGAGAGCCATAACTTTTTTGTTTTTTGTGTACAGAGATATGTAGAGGCTTGATTTTTGCGTGATGTGTTGACATTTTTGTGGGAACAAGGCTTTTTGATCAGTTTTAAATCCGTTTTTTGGAAGGCAATCACAGTAGTGTTTTTTTTATTTTTAACAGCGCTCACCGTGCAGTATACGTGACAAGTTAGTTTTACTCTGTAGGTTGATACGATTATGGCGATAACCAATTTATATAGTTTTGGTATGTCGAAACACTTTAAAAAAAAAAAAAAAGTTTTTGTGTAAAACAATATTTATGCATCGTTATCTTCTAATAGCCATAACTTTTTTATTTTTCTGTATACAGAGTTGTGTAAGGACTTTTTTTTTTGCGGAATAAACGGACGTTTAATTGGTACAACTTTGGCGTTTATATGAGTTTATGATCGTCTTTTATTCCATTTTATTTGCTGCGGGATGAACGTAAATCGCAATTTGTGTTTGTTTTTTTTTAATGGCATTCACCGGGACACATTTATAGGGCAGGTCGTTACATACACAGCGATACCAAATATGTGTACTTTATTTATTTTTTATCTTTTTTGCGGCGATTGGCATTTGTAAAGGGGAAAAGGGTGGTGTACGTGTTTTTTTTTTTTTTTATTTTGTGTTTCACTTTCTTAATAGATCATCGGAGCTAAGGGGTTAATGCTCAGATCTTATTCATGAGCAGGTTATAGGTCTACCTATTTAAAGTAATAGGTTAATCAGTTGTGAGGTGGGCCTAGGCTAAACTCAGGATGGTGGGGAATGAAAAAAACCAGATTTTTTTACATGACTCTTTTCTGGCTGAAAATGAAGATTTGAGCTTTAAATACTTTAAAACTACTGCAACTTACAGAATGAGAGAGACAGCGCTGGAAACAGCATGTCTGTCACTGGCTGGTGCTGTCCTCAGCAAGGGGGGCATAAACTATGTGACAGGTTCTCTTTAATCACGTGGGTAATGCGATCAGCTGGTCCCATGTCGCGATCGTGTGGCGCCCGCTTGTAAGCCTACATGATCGGCAGGACGTACCCATACGTCCATTTGTGGGAACGCACTTCCCGCTAAGACATATGTGTACGTCCAATGTCGGGAAGGGGTTAATGATAGTTGGCACTGTATTATGCCAACTTTTTTTTCGGTGTGGTTCCCCTCTTGTGGGTCTGAAGGTTTACTTAGAAAACCTGGGGCCTGTGTCCTTTGGTTGTATGACTTTGGAATTTGGTCTGATGGAGAAAGGGAAAGGAGCTCACCCCCCTTTGCAAACGCTTAGCCCCCAAAAATCGTTTGGGCTGCGCAGTAGGGGTAAAAAGCCCAAAACGGATTTATTTCGTCCGAAAAATGCGGAGCTTGGCGTAAATCCCCACGGGCAACTGAAAACTAGAAACTCACTAAAATGTTTAAGTTATCTTCTGAAAAGTGCTGTGGGGTTTGTAAGGCCTGTTAGGAAAAAACAGGTGAATGAAAAATACCCCCTTTTGGAAAAGTAATTAAAGAGCGAAAGGGGTTTTGAAAAAGCTTTCTTCCGAAACGACGACGGATAAAAATCGGGGTGATCCGAAAATGGGGTTAATTTTGTTTTATGCGGTCATTAAGGGAGCAATGCTTTTGAAAGTGAGGAACCCCTGCGTGTACGGAAGTAAAAAAAAAAAGGGTAGTTCAGTATTAAGGTGCATGCCCAAAAGGGATTGTGGTAAAGTGAAGGCCAAATTCTTGTGTCGCACCTAAAATTTTTTGTGTCAAAATTATGGAACTGGTCAAGAATGTAAAATGGGCAGACCCAGATGGTTACAATCCTGCAGACTAGTGGTCAATCTTACAGATTTTTGTATTCTGTTGGAGCGGAAATTTCAAAAAGCAATAAATTTTTGTTTTTCCCCCCCCAAACCAGGAAAAGTCTTTTTTTTTTTTTTTTTTTTGTTTCAGGCTTCTGAAAGCTGAGTAAACTGTGATAACCACCGGCTGAAGTTTAGTGAAAACGGGTTAGATACATTTTTGAGATTTTTTAATGTCGAGATATGTAATGTTTTTGGGGGGAGAAAAAGGGGGGTTAATTCAGTGGTTACATATTGTGAAAGAAAGGGGATTTTTTAGGGTTTGACCGGCTTAATTGGGGGCTACCCCGGCCCATAAAATGATTCGATGAGTCTTTTATCCCCCCGTTGTATTTAGGTTTGTATTGTACGAGGGGGGGGAGGGGCGTTTTTTTGTTTTTGAAAAATGGGTTTCGTTGATTGGGCGTTTCGTCGTATTAGAGCCGGGTAAAAGGGCTAGGATCCCTCTAAACATTTCCAAAAAACGAAAACCCTGGGCATTTTTTCCAAAATATTAAACTATTAATATATGAAATATGCATCAAAAAGGGAGGGTTTTTGAGGAGAACGCAATTCCCCTGTCCCCTCGAAGGGGGTTTTTCCCTGGTTTCCCCCTGCCCAAACCCCCCCCTTTTCCCTTTTTAAGACCTTCCATCGGGTTTTTTAAAAAATTAACCCTTTTGTTCTGTCCCCCTGGAAAACATGGGATGCGACAGGGTTTTCCCAAAGGCCTTGAACAGGGGACCTTGATCACAAAAAAAAAAATCCCCTCCGTTAAAAAGGTTGCATTAAATTGTTTGTTGCGCCTTGTTTACTATTTACAACTTCAAAGCTACACTATCAATTGATTGGGCGATTGGTGATCTCGGCTGGGAAAGACGCCCTTTTGTAAAAATGAGGCGGTGGGAACCGAGGCCCCGTCTGAGTTTTTAGGTTCCCTTTAAATCGCCATTTTATTTGAGAAGGGGGAGCGGCCTGGTTCGGGGCGGAAGACCTCCCCCACTGCGGGAGTGACATGCTGGGGGGGACGCTAAAAGCCAAGAAAATCGCGGTTCTATGGGGATGGCCCGAAGATTTTAACCCGGGGTTACACCCCAGCCGAAAATTTCTTATGGGGGTGTGCTCACCCTTTTTTCCGGTGCGGGGAGAGTTGGAAAATTTTGTGCATTGTTTCTGGTTGCCCCATTAGCCAAAAATTTTTTGGAATCGGATCCCCAATTTGAACCCCGCATGAGTTCCCCTTTCCCTACCCGGAATGGGCCCTTTTCGGCATTCGAAAAGGCGGAGGATCCCGCGTCACCAAAAATTAATTTTGAAAGTCAGCAGCGGGACGGGGAAAATATTCTCCAAATTGGAAAAGGCCCCCATCCCTTCATTTCGCATCTTTTTCCCAAAAAAAAATTTACTCGAATGGATTAGGTAAGGGGCCCCCCTCCTAAATTGTACTCCCAAAACCTTTTACGAGCACAAATGGTGTTTCAGTTTCTACCTGGTCCTTGGACAGGAGAGGGGGCAACCCTGAGTCTTCAAACCTTTTTACCCCCCCTTCCAAAAAAGGGGTTTTAAATCCCCCCTGGGTGGTGGGGTCACTTTTCCTAATCTCCACTCCCCCCCTTTTCGTCCCTCCTTTTCCCCCTTTTCCTAGTGGTCTGTTTTTTTTTATTTTTTCACCCAAAAAATGTGTAAAAATCCTTCCTCCCCGGTCCCAGCCAAAAAAGATAACCTGAGTCACACCAGGCCCCGGGGCCCCCGATACGGTGGGGCAAACCCCTTAACACCTCACGCTTCTATTTGATTGTCCTGGGACTTCTCCCAGCATCTGTGGATGTGTGCACAAAAGTTCACGTTTACTTTTCTTTTCATCTCTTTGATGGCTGATGTATTGTTGGCCAATTGTTGTTTCCCGCCTGCATTCCCCCTTCTTCCCCCTTCCCCCCTATCCCCCTGGTCCCCCTTCCCTTTTTCTCCCCATATCCCTGTTAGGTTGTTTGTTAGATAATTGAAATTTTTAATAAAACCCGTTTAAAAAAAAAAGAAAAAAACTAGGGGAGTGTGTTGATCACCAGTTACAACCACTGGTTGTTCAGATTCCGAGATACATTAGGGACATGAAGCACCTGATCAAATCAATAAAACAATTAATGGGGCCGATGGAAGGCAGTTTGCTCTCCTGTGATGTAATTGGCCTTTATCTCAGTATACCCTATCAATCAGCCCTTTTCTAATTGGATTATTTTTTTTAAATCGTTTCAGTATTTTTGGAGAGTCAAAATGCTCTTTTTTGATTACTGCTGTGGAAAACCTCCTTAACCAAAATTGTTTCATGTTTGAAGGAAAATATTTTTCACAGAGCAGGAATCTTTTATGGCAATGTGAGAGGTTTCTTTTTGGTGACTGTAATCACTCCCAACTTCCCCCGACATCAGGTGGTATGGTTGCTATGTAGATGACCTGCTCCTACTGTTGGGGAGGGGGATGGTTTGGAGGTCCCCACCTTCATTGATACTTTCGTAAAACCCTGAATTGAAATTTTTTTTGCATCACGGGGCTATAATTTTTTGGGGTATCACTTTTCAGGGGAGAGACGGATTTTTAAAAATTTTTTGGGGACCCTATAAAAAAGCCCGTAGGAATTCTTTCTTTGGCGCTTTGTCATCCAGGGATGTTGAAAAATTTTCTTTTTTTTTAATTTTATGGCAAAGTAAGGGATGACAGACTAAATTTCCCCCGTGTGAAAGATGTTTAAATAGAGTTGGGTTATGAGTAGAGTTGGCGAATTTTATTCTAACGAAGTGGAATTGTTTGAATTTCGGAAAAACTTTTGGTTCTGAAGAATCGAAGTTTTGGGGTACGGTTTTGTGACGAAGTGTGCTTTTGATTGATAAAATGGGCTGCGAGCCACATGCGTTAATGGGGCAAAGCACTTGGGAGAAGAACAGGGCATTAGCCTGCATGAATGTGCAGAGATGGAAGGCCAATCAGAGACGGCGGGCTTTGTGGAGTCACCGCACTATTTATAGTTCCGGGGCGCGACACTGGGTAGTCACTCTTTCACTGTACGATCAGGGATAGGTGCTGCTGGGCTGATGTGATCGTCATACTGAAGCACTCACTTTTATACAGGATTTTGTGGGGTGTCTTAGCTTGTTTCAGATGTTCTCTTAATGTTCTATTTTGATTTTTTGGGGTATTGGATTGCAGTCCAGTGTGGTCCCTGCCGCTGCATATTAACATTTTTTAATGCTATTCTGCTCCAGCACATTGACTATCAAAGGGATTAAGCAGTTCTGTTGTCTTTCATTTAAAGATAACAGCGGTTTTATAATACAAAATACCCATTCATTTTTGGCTGCTATTTCTTTTGCGAATTTACATCCAGGGAGTTAATTAAAGCGTTGTTTTTTGCATGTGGTGACCAAACATAAACGTCTTTTTCCGCCAAAAAATTTAAAATTTTCTGCAGCATAATTCACAAGCGAAGGTTAATTACAATTTTTTTCTTGTTGTGTAGCGTAAGAAAACACGCAGTGGTACGTATAACTAGTAGTTTTGTGGCTGACAATTCTTATTAGCGCCAAATTTACATCCAGGGGTACATACGGTTGTTCTGCAGTTGGTACCTCAGTTAAAAGAAACTTTGTTTTTCACGCCAAGAAGTATTCTTGTAGCTTATTTATTTCGAGGTTAATTAAGTGTTTGTGCTTTTATATTCAGTAAATACACAGAGTTTTTAACGGCCACATAACGTCAATTTTCCTGCCCATTTGTGGAGGCAAATTATATCAAGGGTTACAGCTTGTTAATGGGTTCATATGGAGTCAAAATACAGGGTGTGTATTTATCATATAAGATATTCTTCATCAAACGTGTCTGTACTTTTAGAACAACAGTATGTCAGACAGAGCGGTGGCAGATCTCTTCACCTTGGCGAGTGGCAGAGGCACACCACATTCCAGGCCCAGGGTCGCCGCACAGCAGGGGACGTCGCAGCAGGGGTCACTCGGTAGGCCACAACTGCGCTTGTACTATGGGCGTGTGCTGATAGCAACTCACGGTGGTCTTGATTGGGTGACTTGGTCATCACTTCTCCCGATGCATTGAAATCCCAGCCAAGAGTCTGTGGGACGGTCAGACCACAACCCTTCGTTTGGATGCCGGGCGGCGGTCAGCGGCCTCACGTTCACGCTCTGTCCAATCGGGATTTCCTTCCAGCAGAGGATCTATATGGTGGTAGGGCTCAAGCGCTACTACTATTCGCGAGATGAACATTTGAGGAGGGTACAGTCAGCAGCTACTTGGCAGCAAAGAAAGGGGGCCAATATCCCCGCTTTTGCAGTAGGGGGCCCCCAAAGTATAAATGTGGCGAGGGGATGGGAGGTTGTTATGGGGGGGTCACCCTCTGCTCCCAAGCCCGGGATGAGGACGCAGTGAGATGAAACACAAATGTGATGATGTACCCCGGACCCCCTTGGGGCAGGTGAGGAAAGGGGTTATCATCATCAGGAGAAGAGGCGTCAGCTTGGGTGGGGCAGGGAGCAGAAGTTGGTAGTGGGGTGTGGTTCGCAGGGTGCAGCAGGTTTGAGGTCGGGAGAAAGCGGCCCAGGGGGTTTTAAAAAACCCGCTTCGCAGGTAAAGAAGTCGGACGGGGTCGCGAGGAGGGCGGGTTTTTAAAACCTCAGTGCGGAGCGTTGGCGGAAAATCCGATACCTCGGGTGTGGAGTTTTTGCTAAAGACCCCGGAGGAGCCGAATATGGGATATGTGAAATCTGTGGGAGAAAGTGAAGGTGGCAGGGAGCAAAATTTTGGCCCCCCCGGGCCCCGGTCCCCCATAAAGCGTCATCATCCGGTGGGCCTGGGAAAAAGTGGTAGTGTGGTGGCCCATTGCCCCCCAAAAAAGCAGCAAGGCAGTGGAGGGCCCATTGCACCCAGTCAAGGCTCCACCCCTCTGCAGAAGGGGTTTTTTCTTTGACTCACTCCCCGGGCCGTGTCTGCTCCCCCTTTGGCGCACGTCCCTTTTGGGGCGATTTAAAGAGAAACAGTTGGTCCAAAATCCTAAGGTGCGAGGACCGTGTCCTTTTAAGTTGTTGGTATGCAGTCCCCCCCTTTCCAAAATGGTGGACTTGACGTTCAGAAAAAATAATGGTTGTGCCCACGAGAGGGGTTCCCAAACCGGTAATTTTTTTCCCAAAAAAAGGGAAAACCCGCATTTTAAATATGTAGCAGAAGGTGGGCCAGTTTCCCTTGAGCTTATCGGTTTTTTCCAAGGTGCCCGGGCGCGGGGGGCTGGGGCGTAATTCGGTAGGGGAGTACATGTCCCTTTCGGCCATGGGTTTTTAGTGTTTGCCCCGGCAACCCCCCAAAAATTTGGACAGGAGAGGCTTTTCCTCCCGTTTTAAACTGCGGTCTGGTGTCCCCCCTTTCCCCCTCCCCCCCACCTTCGCCCCCACAATTTTGTCCTCATACCACATGTGTAGGGACAGGGTGTCAGCAGGGTTTTTACCCTGGTTGCCCGGCAACGAAGTCACCGGGGAGGAAATTCGGTCATGCGAGAAATGATGTGTGGCTTTTCCCCGCAACTGCAAATGGAACATGGTGACGGACTGGGGTAACATGGGGTCCCCGCTGACCGAGGGGGATGGTCTGGCCCTGCATGGCGACGTGTTCAATCTGGTTGTGAAAAAAGGGTTCCCGAAGTCTTCCCGTTTCGAAGATTTGAAAATGGCCCCGGAAATGTGCAGACTTTATCCCTATTACAAAGCCAGGAACACCCTCCTCGGTTGCAGAAGCAGAACGGCCTCCCCCCAACACCCCTGTTTGCAAAGTTTTCCCCCGTTTGGAATTCCCCCTTGACATTTTGGGACCGCGTATGCGAGAAAGGCCATTAACGATTTTTTGATGTCCGGGGACAGGAGTACTCCTGTGTAATTTTTTGATGTCAGCCAGTGGCAGTCATGCGTGACCCTCGTTTGTTGAGGCCATTCGAGGGGCCCAGTTATTTGTCGTCCCCAGGCAAAAGGATGAATAACGTCATTACTGTTCTGTCTGAAAAATGCTGAAAAATCGCGGGGGGGGGAGGGAGAGGGGACTACATTGGGGCCAAAATGATCCGGTGGGGATGAATGGGGAGGACTTGGGCGAGCATTGTTGGTGAAATGGTGGTTTTCTCCCCAGGTGACGAGAGGAGGAGAAGGAGAGCTGGAGGGGGGAGATGGAGATGGGAGCGGGCAGATGCCCCGCAAGCACCGGGGCGTATACAGTGGGTGGAGGGGGAGCCCCTCGGAGTCCTTGTGCAGTGGCCCCCCAGCTGCTGATTTGTGGCTAGTCCCCGAATGCCCGACCGGCAGAGGGATGATTTGGTTCCCCCCTTTTGGGACCCTCGTTTACCGGTCAAAATGGGAGCCCTTTTTCCCAGTTTAAAAGGGAGGACAAACGAAAATACTTGGGGGAAATCCTCGTAGCCCTTTGGCTGTATGGCGGCATGTCCTCCTCTGACAGGTCTGAGGGGGGTTCTTCAGCGTCATGACTACTGCGGGGTTGTGGGGGAAAGGTGGGGGGTCGGAGAGTCCGTCCATCAGCAGCCCAAAGTCTGGAGTCATGATGAGCAGTTTCCCTTCACCCGCCAGGAGGGGGCAGTCGCCAGAGCGCTGGCTGGGAGACCCTGAAAACAGGTGGGGGGCCTACTTGGAAAGACTCTCCCCACCCCAGTTGAAGACCCCGTGGACTATGGCACCCAAAATGGATGTGGGGCCCGCAATGCCGGTTTGAGTGGAGAAGCTGTCCTGCCCGCCCGTAGTGGGGCCCAAAGGCGGGTTCAGTGCGGGGGGGGGCCCATCGTTACCCCAAGGGAAAACCCCGCTTGTCCAGGGGAAATGTGGAAGATGATTTTTGTCAAGTGAATAGGCGTGGATGGGCCGGGTTTTCCCCACACCCCAAAATGCCTTAGGGTCAGATACATCAGCCATGAGCCTACCCTGAGAAATGAGCTGGGTTCAAACTACCTCCCTCGCCATATTCTGATCCCGCCCCCCGCTGATCCCAAAAATCTTAAAGTTTTCCTTTCACCCAACCATCTTTCCCGGGATGGTATTGCCACCCACCTCCACATTTTGTTTTGTGCCCTGTTTTCTCTGGTGTGTGTGGCTGCTCCCGTATTACACCTGTGTCTTTGGTGCCACTTTGGGACCTTTTTGCCTGTGTCTGTCCCACCTTAAAAACCCCTGGTTTTTGCCCCCTTTGGGCCCCTCACCCCACACTCTGCTGTGTTGCCACCTGAGCCCTCAGTTGTTTTTTTCCAGCTGTCGCGCCTGCTTTATCGGTACATCCCCCCTTTTGTTTTTTTGGGCAGTTTTGCCCCCTTAAGTGCCAGGGAATTTTTTAGTGAAGCGTTTCAGAGGGCGGCGTCATCTGGTGTTTTACTAAAAAAAAAACATTGTATGAAAACCAAAACCCAAACCCTTTGTATTTAAAATGGGGCACGTTTTACAGACCTGAGGCTCTGTGCGCCTGGAAATAGCTGTTTTTAATTGATTCGTCCCCAAAAAAATTGTAATAAGTTATTTTTTTTTCGGGAAATTTTGGCGAAGTGAACGAAAGAAATTTGGGAAATTCGCCCATTCTGTTATGGGGGCTCCCTGCTAGAGTCTTAAATTGGCACATAATGAATAAGTAATTGAAGGAGGACTTTTTTACAAAAAAAAAACAGTAAGGACAAAACCCGGGAATAAAACAAAAAGGGTTAAGAACATTTCTCGATGTACAGTCTTCAGTTTCTGAAAATTATTGCCATCTTAAGAAACATTTACTATTGCTATATGTGTCGGAAGGTCTACAATTTTTTAAAAAGGAATTCGGTTTTTCCTCGTAAAGCTCCCAATTAGCTTCTCTTTCCTAGTTTATTCGGTCATAACAAAGAGAAACACAACACATGGTAAAATGTTAAGCGGTTTTAGAAGTGTGGACATAAGTGATGTACGTTGTCGGTTTTTAATAAAAAATTGAAACAAAAAAAAGTTTTTTTTAAATTCTATTGGGAAATGCAATGCGAAATATGTAGTTGTAAGCTGTGAGGTCTGAAAGGAGCAATAATGGGTTTTTCCCGAGGTCCCTAAAATTAGAATTTTGAGTTACCTATCTGTTGCAATTAGGTCTAATGCCATCGGATCATCAACGATGTCTCTCCATTTTTTGGAAGTACATTCGAGAGATAGGAATAGTTTTTCTTTCCTGGGCATTAAGAAAGTCAAAAGATTGGTAAGAGGAGGGGACCTATAAAGAAAACTTGCCGTAAGCATGGAGTCACATTGGATTTTCAATTTGGAAACTAGGAATCACTAAGGTATCACTTATCAGTATTAGGGAGTTTTGATACATTGTAACTAGAGATGGGTGAATTTCTCAAAAATTCGATTCGTCAAGTTCGCCAAATTTTCCGGCAAAAATCTTTTTGACTCGAATTTATTCGCAGCAAATCGCGTTAAACAGCTATTTCCCGGCTGCAGAGAGCCTGTAGGGTGTTGTAGAACATTGTGCTATGCTCAAATATGCATAGGTAACGTGGTCTGGTCTTCATACAATGCTGTGTTTTAGTATGACACGCAGATGACAGGCGCCAGTACTAGAATCGCTTCACACTTCACTTCTCTGGGCAGTTACAGGGGCAAAACTGACCAAATAACTGAAGTGGGAACACAGCCTGACAAGGTAATGTCAGCGCCAGCTGGAAAGAACCAAGCTGAGGGCCAAGATCCTACTATAGTAATAATAATCTTTATTTATATAGCGCCAACATATTCTGCAGCACTTTACAATATAGAGGGTATAAGCACAGACAAACCAGACATTACATTATTAAAAAAGTATTTACAAATCGGGACACAAGGTGTAAGGGTCCTGCTCGCAAGAACTTATAATCTATTAGGGTGTATGGGCGAAACAAAGGGTGACAAGTGCTTGGTTTACAATGGTCCACCCAAGTTACTTTAAATATGGGGTAGTTATATAAAAAAGTGGATAAACCCTGCCATCCCAACCATAACCCAATATTCAGATAAGGGGCCTGTGGGTGCCAAAGTGCAGGAAGTGACGAATGTGTGACAGAATTTAGGGGGTTAACAATTAGGGTTCTTGGTAGGCTTGTCTAAGAAGATGAGTTTTCAGAGCGCACTTAAAACTGTTAGGGTTGTGAGTGTACCTGATCACATAGGGTCACAACGACCGCAATAGTAGGTTCCTGGAGCAGGCACAGGTCGCAGCAAAGTAAGGAGACGTCAAAGCAGGGGTCACCCCGCGAGGCCAGAGCTTTCGGTGTCATCTAGCGGACGTGTGTTGACCAAACACTAGGTCATCCTCTTTCTCCCAGATGACCTCTGACAACCCCGGCAAAGAGTCGGTGCATCCGTAAGACACAAACTTTAGTTGGCATTGCCCGGGAGCAGGTCAGGGGCCCTCACCTGTCCTCAACCCGCCTCTGTCCTGTTCGGTTCCCACAGCCAGAGAATTACTATGTGCTGTGGGCTCTGCGCCACTATACAGTGAGGACGAACTTTGAGGACAGTGGGCAGCAAAGAGGTGGGGAAGACATCCGCTGCTTCTATCAGAAGCGGGCAAGTAGTGATGAGAGTGGCATGGGGGGGGGGGTTATGTTGCGAGCGGTCAGGCTGTGTACAGCGACACCGTTGAGGAGGAGAGCGGTGAGAGGCAAACACTAATCAGTATGGCCGATCGCACTTGGAAGCCGGGTGAAGCAAGCAAGGCTGGAACAAGGTATTCTGGTGTCCTAGTTAAACAAGACCTAAAGTGCCCCCCAAATGGAAAATTCAGCCCACTCCCACTCCTTGTGCCCCCTTTACTGCCTGGGATGAAGTGGCACCCTAGGTGGTCGCCTACCTTCGACTACCCATCGTCCCAGCCGGGGAAGCAAGGGCTTCATCATCATCATCATCGGGAGAAGAGAGCGGCAGCTTGTGCGTCAGGCAGTGGCGTAGCCGGCAAGTCAGTATTGTGGCCTGTCAGTCAGGAGGGTGGCAGCAGTGCGAGGTCAGGAGCCAAACGGCCACGATTTAGACCACCTACTTTGCATGTCCCAGAAAGTAGCAGAGCAGGGGCTCTCCGAGGCAGCATCCGTAACAGTCAGTCAGTGCGGAGCATTGGTGGTAAAATCATCTCGGCGGTGTGGCAGTTTTTTGACAAGACACCAGAGGAGGTGAATATGGCTTTAGGTAGAATCTGTGGGCAGAAAGTAAAGCGTGACCAGGGACCTAACGTTGGCACCACAGCCCTGCATCAGCATGCAGCGTCGCCATACAGTGGCCTGGGAGAAACGTGTGAGATGTAGTGGTCCATCCTGTTGCAGCAGCAGCACCCAGTGGCACGCCTCCCATTTCAGGCAGTCAAGGCTCCACCACCTCTGCTGAAGACAACGACCTTTCTTTCACATCATCTACCGGTCCAGATACTCCTGCTCTTCGACACTCATGGTGCCAGCAGTCGTTCTTCGAGATGATTGGCGACAGCAGTATTCGTGTAGCCATCACGAAGTGCAGAAGTTGACCGTGCTCCTGTCCAAGGGGTGATACTACTGCCCCCCCCTTTTTAAGTGGTGGGCCTATGCCCCGTTAAAGGGGAATTTGGGAAGGGAAAAACTTTGCATGCATTTTTCCCATTTTTTACCCCGCCAAACCCACCACCCTTCTTGAGCTAAAACAGAAAGGAAATTTTTGAACAGGCCCAAAAAAAGAGAAATGGGATAAAACGGGGAAAGGCCATTAATGATTTTCTTGATAAACCCCAAAGGGGAAGAGTTCCCTTGTGTAATTTTTATTTCACCCGGGTGGCAAAACATGCGGGACCCCTTTCCATTTGACATCCCCTTTGAGGGGGCCCCAATTATTTGTCAGTTGCCGGGGAAAAGGGGAATGAAAAATTTTTCTTTTTACTGCTTCATGCCCTTGGGAAACAGATGCTGAAAATCTGTGTGGTAAAGGGGGGACTGGAGATGTGGCGCTACATTTCATGGCCACTGAGTCCTTTTGGGGGCTGAAGGGAGGGGAAAAACTTTGGAGACGGGGCATTTGGCTGGCGAAATAAATGTTTTTTTTTTTTCAGGTAAACCCGGGGAGGGGGCGGGAAGCAGTCGGGGGGGGATTAGGAAGATGCCCCGGGAAACCCCGGGGCCAAATATGTTTTGGGATGGAGGCGGGGATTTCCCTCAGATTTCACTTGCGCAGAGGGCCCTGCTGCATGTGATTTTGCCTGGCTGGGAAAAGCTAAATTTTTTCCCCATCGGCAAAAGGGATGACTTCAAAGCTTTCCCCCCCTTTTTAAACCCCTTCCCGGGTCCCAAATGGGAGCTTTTGTTCCCCTTTGTAAGAGGGGAGGAAAAAACCTGGGAGTATATAGGGGACATCCTTGTAGTCAGTTGGTTTCTCCCTATTTTGCGCCCATTTTTCCCCCTCTAGCACTGGGTTCCCCAACTCTGTCCCCCAAGGCCCCCCAAAAGGTTGTGTTTTCGGGCTTAGCTTAGAATTTCACAGGGGATTTAATTATGGTCAGTGATTATGGGGGATACCGGGAAAACTTGACCTGTTGGTGACCCCTTTGGAACTGGGGGGGGGAAAACCCTTTTTCTAGCGGGTTTCTGACGGGCTGGCCCCTTCAGCGTCATGTCCCCATTTTCCCCCGGTGCTGGGGGAGGAGGGGGGGTTGGGAGAAAGTCCCAGCTCCATCAGAAAGCAACCTGGGGTTGGAGTTTTTGAGGGAAGTTTTTCCCTTCACCCCCTTTGTGATTTGGGTTTCCCCAACAGGCCCCCCTGGGGGAGGCCCCTGAACCTGGAAAACTTTTAGCTACCTGCCTCAGTACTATTCTGAGTCTGCCCCCCGGGCCTGAAGCCCCACATTGCTGCTAGGGGCCCCCTTCAACCCCCCACTTTCCAGGGATTTGTTTTGACACCCACCCCCCTACTTTTCACGGGGGCTATTATGTACCCTTCTGAGTTGGGGCCACCTCACCCAATCAGGTCCCCTTTGTGCTGCTGTCATCTCCGGGTATGTCACCTGTCACTTCTGGTTTGTTTTTTGCTTTTCCTCCCACCCCCTTTCATTATGTCACCTAGCGGGCCGGCCCCCCCTAAATTTTTGGGAAATTACCCCACGCCTGGCTAATTTGGGTTTTGGGTTGCTGCCCCCACCCCCCACACTGTTTTTACTTGTGCCCAGTCTGGGGGCCACTCATGTTTGCTCCCCAACTGACCATTTCTCTGTCAAACCCCCCTGGGGTTTTTTCAAAAGCGTTTCCACCCCCCCCCACTCTGAGGGTTGCCCCCTATTTGTTTTTTTTTCCGTTTTTTAAAATATGTCAGGTTAGGCCCAAAATTGAAACCCTTTCTAGGTTGTTTATTATGGTTTTGTTATGTCCTGTCTTGGTTTTTTAAAATTGGGGATAATAAAAAAAGAAGTTTGGGATTTTTAAAATTTAAATTTTGGTTTCCCAAAAAATTCTAAAAAAAAACCCCTTGCCCCCTTAAAAAAATGGCCCCAAAACAAAAGTCTACTCTTCCCGAAAAAAAAAAAAAGCCCTTTTTAAGCTTCTTACACGGGAAAAAAATTTAAAAAGGTTATGGCTTTTAGTCTATAGCGATGAAAAAAACATTTTTTTCCTTTTTGAATAAAAAGTGTTTTTGTTGTGTAAAAGCAGTAAAAACATAAAAAAAAAAAAAAAGGGGTATCCTTTTAATCTTTTTGCCTGCCGAGTAAAGTTTAAAATGTCTTTTTTTATTGCGCGGGTTGATTTTTCTATAAAAAATTAAAAAAACATTTTCCGGAAATTGCGGGTATTTTTTTTCAAAACACCTCAAAAAAATTTAAAAAAAAATGATCAAAGCGTCCTTATAAACCCCCATAATGGTACCAATAAAAACATCAACCCATCCTGCAAAAAAAAGCCCTTAATCAGCCCCGTATACAGAATTTTTTTTACAAATGCATTTCTATTATGTAAATGTAATAAAACTTTGGGAACTAAAAAAATTTTTAAATCATTTTTTTAATTGTATCGACCAAAAAAGTTAAGTTTCCTGAATGATTTTATAATTATACGAAATGACAAAACCCGTTTTTAAATTTCTTGCGCGGGCCCAGGGGAGTTTTTTTACCCATTTGGGGGGGGGGGTTTAAAACACCCGGGGAAATTCTTTAATGTTAAGATGTTTGAAAAAAAAAACCTCGGTTTTCCCTTTTGGGTTTCTGTTTGTGGGGGGGGGGGGGGAAGGGTTCTTTTTTTCCCTTTCTTGGATCTCTTTAGAAAGGTCACAAGGGAAAAATTATTTAATCTTTTATTTGCATATATTTTTTTTGTTTTAACATTGTTTTTTTTATTGCTGATTTTTCTACTATTGAAAATTTTTGTCTTTTTTTACATTTATTTTATTGTTTGTTTAACAACTTTATTGTTTTAAAAAAAGGAAAAGTAAATTAAAAAAGTTTCAAATTTTAAAAAATAATTAAAACCGCATGACAAATTTTTGTAAAAAAGGGCCCGGAATTTTTTTTCCCTCCCATTTTTTTGGGCCCCAAAAAAAGAAAATTGCGCTCCCCCCCTTGCTTTAAAATTTCCTGCCATGCGCCGAAACAGCAGTTTACAACCACATACAGGATAATGCAGAACTTGGAAGAAATTGCGTAGCAAATTTTGGGGGTGGGGTTTTTTTTCCAGGAAATTATTTTAAAAAATTTTTAAAACCTTTTCAGCAAAAAATTCCCAAAATGGAAAAACAATGGAAACCACTCCCCAAATAAATTCTACGTCGGGACATAAAAACCCCAGACAAATGAGGTTTTGGTGATTTTAAATTTCTTCTGCAATGGGGAGCTTTTTTGTTTTTGGGGCCATCCTATAGTAATTCCTCTGGTATCTGGATTAACACGCGTGGCAGCTAGGTGATGCTCCATAACTAAAAAATACAGGAGCAGAGAAAGATGGCAAGCTTGGTGAGTATTGTTGTGAATAGTTAGTGTTGTTAATTTTTAATTTGCAAAGGGAAAAACCCACACAAAAATTTAAATTTTGGGGTATTCTCACTGCTTTTTTATAACCAGTCAGGATAAAACTGGCAGCTGCAGACTGATACTAATCAGAATGGGAAGGTTCACAGATATTGATCCCCTTTCCCCCAATTTAAAAAAAAACCGCCCCCAGGCTTTTTCTGTGGTGAGCGTGGAGGGCCGCTTTGGGTCTCGTGGAGTCTCTGCTGCTAGTCTGTCTCGCCGAGACTGCAGTTTTGGGCCCCCCAGGGTTTCTTTTGTCTGTGATGTTCCTGGTAATTTCCCGCAGACAGGGTTGAGTCAGCGTGGGGTTTGCTACTTAGAAAAGACAAAAAAGTACCCCCTTTTTCCCCTTTTGGGCGTTTAACAGTATTTTTGAGGTTTTGTGGTTTCCCTTTGGCTTTTGATGTGTACATGTTAATGGTTTTGGGGAAAAAAAAATCCCCATAATTAAATGTGCACGTCTGTTCTGGATTCTACATTTTTCAGTAAAGAATTAATTTTTATTGGTTTGTCAAGCTAGATTCTCTTTTGCTGGGTCTTTTATATTTCAAACACAAATTTAATGTGTTAAGTCCACCTAAGGCTTTAATTTTAAAAAATATAAGCCCCAAATTATTGTTTGAAAGTATTTTCAGGGGGGTTTTGAGATAGTGGTGCCCTTGGGTCCCGTTGCGTTGTGGCCGTAATACAGTAAATTTGGAGGGGTTTTTGTGGTGCCCTTTTTTTGGTGAGATGTTACTGCAAATACAGTATTAAAGGGGGTATGAAGTTTGCAGTGTCTCCCCTTTTCGGAGTATTCTTTGTTGGGCCCCCTTTGCCCCCCTTTTTTTGCCCGAAAGGCTCAAATTCAATGCAGTTTGTCTGTTCACGTGGTTTGTTTTTTTTTGGTTATGTGAATAAAGAAAGTTTCCCCATTAAAACCCTTGTTAAAACTGTCCTGCGGCCCACATACAGCATGTGAGAGGGCCCAAAACGTTCGTTTTTACCCCCCTTTTTTTATTGCGTTACTGCCACTTTACAAACAGGTTTAAGGGGGCACCCTGTACCCCCTTTTCCCCCCTGTTAAAGGGTTAAAAAAATACCCGGGCCCGGGCCCTTTTGTTTTCCGGGCCGCGATCTCCCGTTTCCCCCGGCTGGTTTCCCCAAACTGAAGA